>VWZD01004619.1:0-47379 GCA_013396695.1 Sakesphorus luctuosus
CTTCTTCCCCATGACAAGGGGGTCTCCCCAGAGAAGATACCAGGCATATTCCTCACATAACTTCCTGAGTTTCTGTGGATCTATGTCCATAGTGAAAGCAGCCTGCAAGCTTTTCGTTTCTAAGCACAATTCATGGACTAGCTGAAGAGCTAATCAAATTGAAAGTAATAACTTCTAGGTGAAATCCTACCCCCTTAGGGTGCTTTTTCTCTCGTCTCAGAAGAACCAGGATTTTGTTTTATATTTTGAGGATTTTTTTCTAAGATAGAAAAATGAGGAAGAATACTTTGAACATCACAAAAAAGGCTGAATTCTCTAATCTTATTAAAAAAATTCAATTCCATAACTGTGCAACCTAGATATTCTACAAACCTTTCAATCTTTCCAGTTCTAAAAAATTAATGCACCATGAAATAAACTTCTAATATACTCCTTACTTTTCTTTCCTTCACTCCACCCCCCAGAAAATAATTCAATATTTTCTATCAAAGACAGGAAGATAACTCAGGAAGCCCACTTTAGGAGTCTGCCTACAGGAAACAAAATGGAACTTTGTCATTGAGAGGGTTAATTTTTTTTCTTTTTTTCATAGGAGGACTTTGCTATATCCAACTTGTTCTCATTTCAGTATTAAGAATTATCTTTGTACTGTGTCTTTTAAATAACTGATGAACTTGTTTATGATTTTATAATTTTTTATGGATTTCTTTTGAAATTCAAGTTTGGAAGTCATATTTAGAAATTGTATAATATTTGACATTAGTTTAATGGGAATGGCCAAAACACATTTTTAAAGATCCAAACATGGCAGTCCATGACTTTCAGACTATAAAACAGTCCTGGATAATGGCATGTTTGTGCCATAGCGGATTGTTTTTTTCAGAAAGCTATAAAGCCCCATTTCTCAGATTGGTTAAGGTGGGAAGGGACAATTTGATGTCATGTAGACTAAGCCCCCTGTTCAAGCAGAGTCACCTACATTGGCTGCCTCCACAGTTTGTCTGGGAAATCTTCATTTTTTGATTACATTCAATAGAAGTAGAAAAGTTATTCCTTATGTTCAGATGGAATTTCCTGATTTTGAACTTGTCCTGCCACTGGGCACAGCCATTAGCTCCTATCAGAACTTTATACATATTGATCCGATCCTCCTAAGCTTTTTTCCATGCTGAATCAACCCCATTCTCATTGCCTTTCCTCCACAAAAGATGTTCTAATTGCTTTAGTATCTTTGCGGCCCTTTGCTTGATTGTTTCCACTATATTCCTGTCTGTCTTGTACTGCAGAGCTCAGAACAGGACCCTGCACTTCCGATGTGTCTCACAAGACATGAGTAGGGAGTAAAGATCACCTTGTTGATTTGCTGAAAACATTTTTCCTAATGTAATCTAGAATGTTGTTGTCTTTTCTTTTCTTTGAGGGTGTATATTTCCTTATATTTTCCACTTGTGACATGAGACAGTAATGTGTGCTTACAGCCCAGAAAAGCAACAATATCCTGGGCTGCATCAAAAGAAGCATAGCCAGAAGTTCTGAAGCACTTAGAAGAAAAGATAATGATTATGGAATAGGGATATCTTATAATCATGTTCTTGAAAATTATTAGAGATGCCTCTGCCCAAATTAAGGTGCAAATGATATCATATGCCAAATTCAATAGTATGGATTTTTGTTTAACATTAATTGTGAAGTAGAAAGAAATAGAAATAGGAAAAAGAGACAGAGAAAGAGGGTGACAGAGAGACAGATTAAGCGGCAAAAATGTCACTAGCTCATGGATTCCAGCAGCATCCTGTTGATCCTCTTTTTGTGATCTTCTCAGTGGTGAGAACCCCAGTGTTGCTGAAGTGATGGTTGCAGTCTAGATCTGTTGGGGGAAGCCCAGGATGGTGAACAAAGTCCTGTGTGTGAAGCCTGTGTGTGAAGTCCATGCATCCCAGGTTGGTACAGAAAGTCCTACATGTGTTTAGCGAAGGCGGAGGGTGGCTTCTATTAGGCTTAGACTTGGTGGAAACGCCCTCAGTACCTCCTCTGAGGCAGGGACCTTTACAATGGATGTTGTAATACTGGGTCACAGGACATTCTATGACTCTTTTACACCTTCTAAGATGCTACAGATGCACACAGCGTCCATTACAGCCCATCAGCAGAGATAAATTTTATCTTCAGGCTATGTGTAAATTGTCCGGATGCTTCCCTGGAGGAGAGTTGTCACAGCTGAGTAATTTCTGTAAAGACAAAGAAACCTACTCCACCTCACAGGATTTGCCTCTGTCTTTATCTTGTTCGACACCCAGCCTGTAGTCCGAGGTGTCGGCTGCGCATGCCCTCAGCACCTGGGTGGTTACTTTGCACGTTGTCAGCTTTCACCTTGATTGTCTGAGCCATTAATATTCCAGTCTTTCACACTTGCGGACACATTCTTCTCCTGGGACAATAGTACCACTTTTATCTTCATGAGTTCATAGCACAGCCCAAATTAGAAGGCATATTTAGGGAGGGGAGGGCTTTGGTGAGCAGTTGCTTTTTTGCACAGTTTGCTACACTGAAGAAAAGTTCTTCAGTGATTTTTAATGATGTTTAATCCATAAATTACTTCAGAGTGTCACAGGACATAAGACTAGAATCACTGAGAAATTGTCAGTATTAGGAGTCAGAAGGAAGGAAGGAAGGCAAAAAACTAGAAACAGACGCTTCCACTTTGTGTGATAAATAGAGGTGAGTTACTGGTAGAATATTGAGAACGGATAATTTGTTTCAAAAAAGATGCTAAAATGTGCAGACTTTGAATTGGAATTCATGTGCTAGGAAAACCTAATCAAGACAGCAGTGATGACAAGCAATGGCAAGGGACTGAATTAAGTTCTTTACAGTATAGGTCTGTGACTGGATTAGAGATAACTTTAACGCAGACTTGCTACATGATGCAATAGCTCTGGAAAATGGAGACCATGATATTCAAATCAGACCAATCACTCAAATTAATGTGTTTATGATTTTTAAAGGGTTTCTTTATGACAATGAAGAATGACAAAGCCTATGGGCTGTAATGACACAACATGAAGAAAATTCAGTGTTTATGGTCCTCATATTCACATTGCTATCAGGTATGCCCATTTAGGATTAGGATCATGCCTTCTAGCTGTCAGTAGACTTTTAAGAAGTATTCCTTGGGCTTGGTTTGCACCTCCTTATTCATTTTCATTGTTTCTTTTAAAGTACATATTTAAAGAAGTGGGGAGAAGGATGTTGGGTTTGCAATTACCTATGAAGTTTAGGCATGCTGATGTACAGTCTGTGTACCAACAAGGAAGTTGTACATATCACAAAGCCAAATGAAATCACCATCAGTGTGAAAGATGAAAATTTACATTGTAACTCATTTTTCCTCTCTCAAGTGCACATATACCTCTATTACAAAAACTGATTTTTTACTCTCAGTTTTATGATGTTTTAGAAATAGTCTGGACTATATACCTACTTACATTCATTATATACATAGATAAATAAATAAGGATACATGATCAAGTATTATGAATATTCAGAACTAATTTGTTAAAAATTTTGTGCATTACAGTTTACTGCTGGATATTACACTTTTCTAAGAAAATCAAGGGAGTAATTCAGCTGTCTAAACACCAGCAACTGCAGCCATCTTAAATGCTGCAAGATATCCAAGTCATAGGTGTGGAGTGATTATGCTTTTATTTTGAATAAACTCACACTAATTACAAAGTAATATTCAGTCTGAGATAAATAGATTAACACTGAGATTTACAAAACATGTATTTGTTGTTTGACAGGTTTGTCTACTGATCTATTTGATAAGTGAAAATAATTCATATAATATTAGATAAATTACTGTGTGACAGAAAATTTCTAATGTAGGACGTATTAAAAGTGCAGAAAAACAAGAATGTCCTGATATATCTAGGTCTGTACCGATCTTACAGATGCTGACTGGATAATTAGAGCAGATAATACAGTGAGCATCATTAAAAATTCAATATCAAATACTCCATGGGTTGGTAGTGTCTGCTATTGCCCACTGCCTCCAAAGGGACATGCTGTAGTGTCATTTTGAAGCCACATTTTTTGAGGTTTTAATAGAACTTGCTGTACCTGAACACTTTCAAATTCAGTTTTTGCACAACTTCAAATAAATAGTTATTCTCTCAGTGTTTTTTAGCACCAATGCTTCATGCCTTCCTGAAATTCATAATCTGAAAGAGATTGATTTTATTTTTTACTGAAATTTAGAAGTGGCAAAGCTTCTTCTACAAATTGCTTGTCACTTAAAATAGATTGTTGATACTCTGTCATCAAGTGATAATGCAGGATATAATTAGTCCTTTTCAAAATTTTATGCCTTTAAATACAAAAATTATACACATTAGTCGTGCCTCTTAAAAAAATATGATATATCAATGCATGCAAATTGGTGTGTCTTTCTAAATATTTTCTTAGGAAGTAGAACATCCTATTAATAAGAATCAACCAGAAAGCACTGATCAACTTTCACAGTGTTAATTTTTCAGTCATCCCAAATTTTCAGGTGAAATCTAGAAGGATGAAATATCAAATACAGACAGAATGTTAAAACAAAGGAAAATCTGATTTATTCTTTTTTATGTAAAATTAGAATCATAGAATCATAGAATCGATTGGGTTGGAAAAGACTTCCGAGATCATCAAGTCCAACCCTTGCTCCAACTCCAGTCCATTTACCAGATCATGGCACTCAGTGCCACGGCCAATCTCAGTTTAAAAATCTCCAGGGATGGTGAATCCACCACCTCTCTGGGCAGCCCATTCCAATGCCTGATGACTCTCTCTGGAAAGAATTTTTTTCTGATATCCAACTTCAATTTCCCCTGGTGGAGCTTGAGCCCGTGTCCCTTTGTCCTGTTGCTGAGTGCCTGGGAGAAGAGACCAACCCCCACCGGGCTAGAACTTCCCTTCAGGTAGTTCTAGACAGTGATGAGGTCACCTCTGAGCCTCCTCTTCTCCAGACTAAACAACCCCAGCTCCCTCAGCCTCTCCCCATAGGACTTGTGCTCCAGTCCCTTCACCAGCCTTGTTGCTCTTCTCTGGACCCACTCCAGCACCTCAATATCCTTCCTGAACTGAGGGGCCCAGAACTGAACACAATACTCAAGGTNNCAGGTCGACACTCCCTCCCAACTTGGTGTCATCAGCAAATTTGCTCAATCCCCTCATCTAAATCATCAATAAAGATTTTAAACAGGACTGGACCCAACACAGACCCCTGGGGAACACCACTAGTGACCGGCTGCCAGCTGGATGCAGCTCCATTCACCAGTACTCTCTGGGCCCGATCCTCCAGCCAGCTCCTAATCCAGGAGAGGGTACACTTGTCCAAGCCATGGGCTACCAGCTTTTCCAGGAGTATATTATGGGATACAGTGTCAAAGACCTTGCTGAAGCCCAGATATACCACATCCACAGCCTTCCCCTCATCCACCAGGTGGGTCACCTGATCATAAAAAGAGATCAGGTTGGTCAGACAGGACCTGCCCCTCCTAACCCCGTGCTGGCTTAGGTTCTAAGGTATTTGAATCTACTAGGATCAGAATTAATTTACTGTAAAATTTTGTGAAAATTAGAATCAGTAAGTTTATTCTCAAAAAAAGACTATAATTTTTATCAGTATAGTTTTAAAAGTGTATTTTAGTTTGAATTCAGCTCTCTAATATATGATTAAACCTTCTTTAGCTTGGAGTTGTGCAAATATAGCCAATTTAGAAATGGTAACATATTTTGCAAAATATTTCATAATTTTTACATGTGGAAGATGTAATAGATTTGAGCAAGATATTCATCATAAATTTAATTGTGGGGGAACAATATCCATAACTTATTCAGTATTCAGTCATGATGTGTTTCTTGTCCTCTGCCTTTGTAGAAATCAAGGTCTTTATTCAAACCATTGACTGCATCAGAATTTAATAAGCCTATTATGAAAACTCATTTATTGATATAGAAGTGAAAACTTAAATCTTTATAGTGTTTTGTATCTCATTTCTTCCAGCTGTACATTAATTTTGTGTATGAATGTACATATATAACTATACATATGTGTTCATGTGTATGCATGTTTCCAACGTTCTCTGAAGTACAAGCACTGGTATCTAAGACCACCTTTTGCAGCTGACATCTTATAAAAAGAGAAATGTACTGCAAAGTCCTAAAACAACAGTTAAAAATAAATAACAGATAGGACCTTCAACTTTCACATTTTAAGATTCTGACAGAATGTCCTCTATTTCTGTCACTTCATAACTTTCACACAATAGTTGTCACAAAAATAGCAGAAAGATATTTTCCTGATAATCTCTGGGTCTTGGCCCTGTAATCAGATCTTTATCCTATTCCCTTGCAAAGTCCCAGAGCTGGCTTTTTAGGGCTGCAAACTTTTCATTTATTTTGAGCAATCTAAAAGTCAGTCAGCTAGGCCAAGCTATGGGTTCTGCATACTGTCAATGTACAGGGAAGAATCCACTACAGTTTAATTAATTTTGCCAGTTTTATAATGTGGTGATTCCCATTGTAACAACTAGTTTAGATATGTAGAACTGATGACAGTAATGGATACACTACTTTCCAGAGTTATGTAGCATAAATTCCACCATAAAAGAGTGCCTGAGGTAAATCATAGATTGGAAATTTAGACTGGATTTGTAACTAAATTCAAGTCTGCTTTGTTCAACTGGTTAGTCAACTATTTCAGTTGCAAGGTTAGAACTTTGAATCAGCAGTAAAAAGGAAATTTTTCACAAGATCCACTATTGCGGGAACAAGAATAGAAATAGATGAAAGTTTTTAAAATATAGGAATTTTTGGAGTTAAAATACTTTGAAATGGATATTTTTCATTTTGATGAGTCACTTGTTTTCATTTCATCAATTAATAATGGCACAGACAGAGCAGAAAACCCATTAATAATAAAAAAATCCACAAAAATCTGAAAGTAACACTTTGCCGCTAGATGTTTGTAAAAATTAATTTAAAAACTCTTATGTTCTTGAAATTAGCAGGATTGTAAAAGTAAATTTTTTCAGAATAAAGAAATCTCAAACTTTTAGATTTTAATCATGCTCCTGATTTGCATATAAATGATATGCTGTGACCTCAGTATTTCTTGTATGTACACAAATATTTCTAGAAATGCTTTCTTTTGCTTTTTGTGTTAAGACACACCAACATTCTCTTATTTTCACTGCATTGGTTGCAAGAGGCATCCTAGGACATGTCCCAGGAGGAATCCTGAGGAAGGCCGGAAGCTTTGTGATGCACTAGCGAATTCATTTTGTGTCCCAGAACCCAGGTAAGTGGGTTTCAGCTGAAGCCAAAGATTTTATCTTCAGATCTACAAATGTGAACAAAGTCAAAACAAACAAACAAAATCCCTTCTTGACACATGAAGAATCACGTGGAGAACAGACTGTGCATAACCATTTACAACAAATATGGCCAAGACTATTTTATGAACTTACCTAAAAGGTCATACAGTAAGTAGTGTTGCACAGTACAACCTGAGAAGTCTGTAATATTATTTAATTATTCATAATGGCAGCTATCAAGATAGTACATTCAATACCTTTGTAATGGTTTGACCCATGGCTTCCTCAGTAACCAGTGTATCTGAAGAAGTTACAAGTATTCCACATGTGTTTTTCCACGTAGGAGTAAGAAGAGTTTCTCTTCTTTTCCTTGGCCAGGAGCTGTTAGAAGAGCCTGGAGTCTGATCCCTCCTGTTGTTGTTGTTCTCCTGTCCAAGGTGAGATTGTTTCATACTTGTTCCCCTTCCTTTGAGGTTTCTAATTGTGTTTGTCTGTTTCATTTGGGTTTTTTTTAGTTTACTTCTGTTTCCTCCTAATTTTGTAGTTAACCAGCCCCCCTCTTCCCTTATCCCTTTTCCCCTAGGAGTGAGATCCCACATACTGTGTATATAGTGTAGTTGTGCATGTTAAAAAATATAATTCCTTTTTATTCAGCTCAATTTCTTTTGAGTTTGTTTCTTTCCAGTTTTTTTTCCCCTTTTTTGCTGAGTGCTAAGAAAGCTTTAAGAAAGGGAAAGAGAGAAGCCAGTCAGAAGTTAGTAAGTAACTAAGCCAAACCTGTGACAACATTAAATTATGCTTGCAGTAAGGGTGACTTCACTCCATCTTATGCAGTGAGATATCCCTTGTACATGCCAGCATACGATTTCAAAAGACTTCCCTAGAAGCACCCCCAAGGACTTTCCACATCTGATCTCACGTCACTCAAGAACCTTACTCTTTTTCACTGCTTTTAATAGTTATGGAAGAAAGAAAAGAAATTTTTGCTAGTTCCAAAAATAAATACATTTTAAAAAGTGAATGTAGCATTTAACTTTTAGATAGAGCAACTATATAGTACATCTGCTTCAGCTGCTCTTATGGTATTAGCTGATTCTTTCCAGAAAATGATAGTGTATTTTGTTATCTTGGAATTCAAGACATATATAATCTGTTGAACCTGAAATGTTAGGGGTCATTATAAATAACAGTGATTATGAAAAACACTATTCAACATGCCAGTAGTATACAGCTTTTGCAAACTTTGTAAACTTTTACTTTTCTAAGAGTATGGGGTCTGATTCTACTGAATTCAGTAGATTTGACTTAAGTAGCATCAGCAAGGCAAATTCAGGAGAGCCTCTTGGTGTGCATTTTCACATTGGGCCCCTTTGAAATCACCAGTGTTCATTTGCATTAAAAATGGCATTGACAGGGCTCAATGCATCCTTTTCAAGTGATGTTTTCCATCTCTCAACAAGCATAGTGTTTAAGGAATAGTTCTTCTCTGTAGTATTCCCCTTCTCCTTGAGTACTACTTATGTATTTAAGTGCAATACCATTTGAAATGGCATACTAGCAGGTCAAAGAACAGACTGAAGGAGTTAAACCAGACATAAATCAGAATGAAACACATGCCTCTGTAAGAAGGCTCAATTGGCTAAAACAAACCATGTATCCATTTGTGCACAGCATGTCTCTCCCAGATGAGCAGAGTTGAGAAAACAGGCTTCATAGACAGAACAAGTGTTGTCCATTGATGTAAATAATAAATCATCAGTCTAGAGAATTTGTCAATAACATGCTGCCCTAAACATCCATATGTCTGCAGCATTAGGCTCATGTTGTTGCAACTAAATGAGATCTCAATCAACACACACACACACATAAAAAAAAAAAAAAGGCAGCAAAGCAGTGTAGCTTAAAGTGGCAGCAAATCAGTTTGTGAAAAACAGACAATTTTTCTCCAGTTCTTTTTCAGTGCAGTTTGGGAAACGCATAGTCATTTACAAGAAAAACGTCCGCTAGGTTATGCTCTGCATACCTATTAAAAATCTAAACAAGTACTGGGAAAATTCTTCTAACAAATTCAGACCACCTGCAGTGTTCCCAAATACATGAGCAACTTTGGTAACACCTGCAATGTAGCTCACTCAGGTGACTGGTGGGATTTAGCACTAAATGCAATGAAACGGGGCAGTTGAGATGGATTCTGGTTTCAGTTCTACTTCCATGTTGTGGGGCAACTGTGAGCAGGTCACATTTGTTTCACCATGGATATTTGATACTTATTTTCCATTTAGTCTCTGTTCACCTAGGGGGAACACCTGTGTTTGTGTAGTGTTTTTATTGCATTTGGTGGTGCCAAAATACAAGAACTATCAAAGAACATCCAAGAAACTTGCCAGGAAAGTGAATTTCCAAGGAAGTAAAGTGGGTTGTATATTCTAGATTAAAGTGATATTTATTATCTAAGACAAAGCTGGAATTTATTCAGAAGTAACTATCTCTAGCCCTCTTACTGCTCAAGATAATCTATAAAGGCCACTAATCTCTCTAAGTTATTTTAAATGTTTCTAAATTCAAATCTATTTACTGCCTGGTACTTTCTGTCATGACTGATACCACAATACAGGAATAGCTAAATCACAAATAGATAACATCATTCAAATTATCTCTTAAAACTCAAAAATATTTAAAAAAAAACCCTGATGTATTTATTACAATGCTCTATTCACTTTGAGAGAATATGTGTTACCTCATGACATTTTTATGTAAAGAAGTCCCGTGTAGAAAAAAAGGGGTTTACGAGTTAGTAAGAAAGGAGTAGATTTGCAATTTACTGTCATGTGAAAAGGGCAGATTTCATTGATCCTTAGTGTGGGAGATTTCCTGAAGCTTTAGTGTTTGTTTTGTCTGGAAAACTGAGAGCCTTGTGCCCGACAAATCTGTCAGTGTCCCATCATGGAAACCCCTCACGGAACAGTACTGATGCATCACAGGCTGATTTGACTGCCCTTTTCAGGGTGGGCTAAGACAACAGCATAAGGGAGAGCCCTACGTGGGTCTTTCCACTTTGTCAGAAATGTGTTCCCTGCTGCCAGCAACTGCCAGCACCCATGAAGTACTTACACTAGCACTTTACAGAATAACAAGCTTATTAATATAAACTTGTGACGGGTTAAGATTTGAAGATTGGCGGTCATAGTATCTGACTGCAAAAATGTATTTAAAACAATACACAGATAAGTTCTAATCCTAATAAAAGTATTCAATGTGCACAGAGTATAGTTCCTACTGAATAGGAGTCCCTATGGCAGAGAACACAGATTCATTCCATTGACTGCACCTTTTGATGGAGTCTTCCCTCACTTTTTCCCCACTGTAACTTACTTTTATACTATTTCTTTATGTTTAGGTGGAGCTTGAGTGACTTTAATCATGCATACCTTTGCTACTGACTGGTGTAAAACTCTCTCACTTCACTTTTAAAGACATAGTCAAAAAAATACAGAGCACATGCCTTATGAGGGGTGGTCAAACCTTGGAGGTGGGTAACTTTGGGATTGAAAATTTCATTAATATTACAATTTGGCTTTAATGAACCAAGTTCATCTGCAGAGAGAAATTCTGCCACGATTGTTGGCTCAGCAGCAGGACATCTTCCATCTCTCTTGATTGACAGATGCTATACAGTTCATTGGCTGCAAAGTACCATCTAGTTTCCCTCCCTGGAAGGATTTCTACAGAACTTCAGTCCACTCCACCCTCTCTTCCATCAGAGCTACCAAACACATTCCATCCAGGGAGCAGCAGCTGCATTTTACCCTATAAATTCCATAACATTATAACTTGTGCTAGGATGTGAATACAACTTTTCAGTTTCCTCCAGTTTTTATGCTCAGCCATCTTCCCATAATTGCCATGGGAAGCACAAAGAGAAAAAGATCACTGGTTGTCACTGGAAGAAACTCAAAAGATTTCTTTTAAAGTACTGTACAGAAATAGAATATGAAGAGGAAACATCAAATTTTTCAACACAATTTTAGCAGATCTAAACTTCAAGGAACAAATGGCCTGTGTGAAAGCAGGTTGAGCAGACTTTTTAGACCGATCTGCTGTTACTAATTTACACAATGATAATTTTGTGTAATATACTGTTGAGGTGACCAAAGAAAGCTTAGGAGTCTAAATTTCAAACTGACTTTTAGATCTGGTCAAGAGTTGTGTGAACATTTAACTCTGTTTTCAGTGGGAAGTAGAGTGAACCATTGTTCATAGATGTGATAAACTCTTCATGAAATGAACATGTTGGTGAACAGCCCCCATCTGAAATACTAAAAATTGTATATTGGAATACAAATACAACATGTCTAGCTACCAAAAGTAGCTGCTTTGGAAATGATTAAATCTGGAGCTTAGTATTTTTCTGCAACAACATATACATATATGTGCATGTGTGTTTGTGTGTGTGTGTAAACGCAGAGAGAGAAGGGAGGAGAGAGAGAAATAGAGAGGAAGAGTCTTATAAAAGCTAATTCAGGACATCTATTTAGTGGGTTCCTAAAGTCATGTAAGTATTCCACAGAATATTAGACAACTGATAGAAAATCACTAGACTGGAACAGTCCATTTTTTTATTGTTCATGGATAATTTACCACCTAGCCTTGTTGTGATTTTTCCTCTTACTATCTACTGTTCCTGATTTCCATGCTGTTTGTTATTTTCATGCAATTGCATACAATTGAATTTGGAACATAAAATATTACAGAGAGGAAAATAAATTACGATCAAAGAAAGAAAATTCAAATGAGTGAGTTAATGTCATAAAGACTACAATGCAATTCTTCCCCATCCTTTTAGACAGAACAAAAAAAGAGTAAATTAAAATTAAAAGGCAGAAATAAGGCTGCTTGATGATTTTTGGTTTTCTCCTGTGATAACAATTAACCTATGAAAATAATTGATACAAGACTACAATAAAACAAAAAAGCTTGGAATCTAAACTAATGTAGACACTTACATAGAAAATACACAGGATAACCAGAATTTCAAAATGCATTTTGAAGAAAATTACATATTCTGCAGGGAAGGAACCAACAAATGAAACTGAGGAGAAATTCACCATTTGAAAAATCAGTCTGTAATGGAGTATAATTTTATTTTACAGTGATGAAAAGGAAGTTTAAAGGAATACAAGAAGCTGTTTCTAACCACAGAAAGAACTGTGAGCTAACAGGACAACAAGATTGAAAAAGAGACTGAGCTGTCTATTTTCTTTCTGTTTAAATCTCTTGCATTTTATCCTCTTTGCAGACAGCTAGATGTATTTGTTCTGGACAGGTTTTTTGACAAGGACATTGTGGACTAAAAACATCACACTGTATTTTTCATTTTTAAGGTACATGCAATCCATCCCCATCACTTTGAGGTAACTTTGCTTTCGAGCAGAATGCTGCAGGTTTTAATCACAAGTCTACTTTTATTCTCAGTATGAGATCAAAATAAATACACCACCAGCATGAACACTTTTCTGAGAGGACAGGAGGGATTCCTGCTTGTCATAACTAATGATGGTGATCAAAGCCAACCAGGTGCTCACACTGACCCTGAGCTTTGATCATTTACTACACTTTCCAATATCTGAGCCTGGGAGTAAGTTGCCCTAATGGCCTCTGATTACATTAATGGCATATGGCAGGAAAAAGGAGTGGAAGATAAGAAGCAGCAAGAAGGAAAGGGGAATGTCTACCTATGCAGTATGTGGAAGTCTAAAAACCTCCAGGCAACAGAAGTAAGCTCATATTCAAGCCTTTTTATATGCTGTACATGTTAATGTTATTGAAATACTCGGTGGGTCTGTCATGAAAGCTTGTCCCAAAGGGCAATGACATGATCCTTTACTCACCTTAGAGCAATTACTCAAACGAGCAGTCTCAGTAGTTTAAAAAGGTTTATGTGTGTGTGTGTGTGTAAGTGTTCTTCTGAAGCCTATGAAACTTCTGACTCCTCAAAAGAACATATTAATGTTATATTTTTACACATTGTAAGTATTTCTACTGATTTAATATTCTTTCACCCATTGCAGGCAGTGGTGTTCACTGCACAAACTCTCAGCTGCAGACTATGGCTCTGTCAGACAAAATGTGCTGTTTATCTTGCTAATGATAGTTTCTCATTAGTTCTAAAAGTGGATTATATCATAGAGTTGATAGCTAAAGGCATTTGGGGAAGACTTGCTCCCACCAAGTTTGATTCAGACTAAGTGAATCTTTCTGAAAACACGTTTGGTTTTTTTTTTCTGTGCTACCACTTGAAGAACTTTATATGCAACAGGAGCAAGTTTACATGTAAAGATACAATTTCTTAGTGAACTGAGGTTCTCCAACAGTTGTGCACATTTCAGATGTTCTCCAAAAACATTGCAGCTATAGAGAACAGATGTAGCAGGTGATATTATTTTATGAGCCAGAACCTAAGATAATAATGTAGCTCACATCCTAGGAAAAAGCAATCATAAACCAAAAAAGAGATCTGGTATCATCTTTGTAAGGTTCTTCTTCACAAAATTCAGAGAAAACCAAGAAAATCAGTGTCCTATTTTTTGTTTCCAGAAAAGAGGAGTCTTTCCCTTCGTGATTTAATGAGGCAGGCATTCGAGGCGGTGCTTTTATAAAAGAAAGAAATTTCAGCCTTCAAAATGCCTGCACTCCCCAGCATGGGAATATTTGGGATTTTTTTCTGTGCTATGACATCCCTATTGTAAGCAAGAACAAGAGAAGCTAATCAAAGTTACCTGCTTCTACCAAAAATTAGTATTCTATTAATCATTAAATGTTTTTCATGTCTTCTGGCTTCCTTATTGCCATTGTCATAATTGTTAAAACATTTCCTCTTACTGGAATAATGTCACTGGAGATCCCAGCTAAACCAAGTAGCTACAGAATGGTCCAAATATCTACCCCTAAGATGTACTTTCACAAGATTACTATTTTATGTAAAATTTAGCTGTCAGTGTTTATTTGGCATAACCCTGACTGTAGAAAGCCTGCTAGTAGGACACATTAACCTTCCCTATTAGTGCACAGCCTTGGGTTTTACACTGTTCTACACCAGTTCAGTTACCTTTGGATTGTTTGCTAGTATTGATGCTCCAAATGTCTGGTTTTCCCCCAGCAAACCGCCTTAAAAATTGTAAAAGAAAGTCCTCATAATTTCTTTTTGTCTCAGCATTTGCATGTTTATGCTTACAAACTTTTAACTGTGGCTGCCTTTATACATCAGTTCTGCTGCTATGGGAATAAAGGAAAATTTTAATATGGAATTATGGTCAAAAGAGAATTCAGCTGAGATCACACACTTTCAGCAACACCACCACAGATTAATACATTTACAAATAGATGAATGATGTCCAATATCTAAATAAAATGAAAGAATGTTTTGGTCTCCCTTTGAAGTGGCCTTACTATGAAAATTATCTGCCTTAGGCTTAATTCTGCAGACAGTCCCTTGGTTGCATTTGTGTGGCCTCTGAAGCCAGAGTGCTGTATCACAAGTTGGTAATTGCATGGTCTCAGATTGCACCTCATCTAATTCCATGTCACAGTAAATTATGGGTGTCTGGGTCCTGCAACACATGTAGCTTTAAAAAGCCAAACTATGCAATTGCGTTATGTGCTAGGTGGTACTGTGGAGCTCTGACCTCGGTATGTAATTTAAGTAACTTTCAGTGTGTTAACAGTAACTGATGTAAGTATTTAGTAGTGTCACAGGCAATAGAGAAGATAGAATCTCTCTTATACTTTACAAAGTGGCATTCTCCTACCAAGTAGAAAGTAAAACCAATGCAGTGTTGTACGAAAAGCTTGCTGGCCTGATGTTCACAGGCCTCTACTATGGTGTTATTTGTGTCCTTCTGTTGGTATGTTTGTCATTTTCAGAGTTATAAATGAAATATCAAAAATATGCAGCAGAAGCTGAATGAATTCTACAACTATTCTGATGTATATGCCTCAATATATGCCATATTAAAGACAGCAAATGTTGTGATACTTTGTAAAAACATGTAATTTTTATCCAGTGAAAATGGCACATCTGAGCTTTGTCTGTGACAATAATTTTTATTTTTTTCCTGAACCTGCTGTCTTCAGAAATATCATTATCTAAGGCATGAATTTTTATATTTTTTTAATATATCAAAAAAATGCCACTAAATCCAAATCCAAAACCACCAACCCATTTTTCTATTGTAAGTATTTTTACTATGAAGGATAATCATCATATGTCAAAGGAGATAGGTCAAAGAAGCAGTTTGAACTTGGCTTAATGAAAGACACTTAAGGTAATTGGAACAGATACCATATTTTCCTGTGACTGTCCGTAATGATTTTTACAAGAAGAACATGGTTCTTTCTGCAGGAGGAGAGGATTTTGACAATTATTTTGTGCTTATTGGAACAGAAATATTTTACGTCTGACAAAAAAGTAATTATTTTCTACCAGAAATTGTATTTTAATTTTTAAAAAGCAATAGTAAAACAGGTTTGGAAGCTAGCTAGAGCAGGAATTAAAACAATAATGCAAACACCAAATGCCTAATCCTATATTTTACAGGATGAGATTCACACTCATTAAAGGTAAACTCTAGGGGATTTCACTTATTCTTTGGTGGAAGAAACTTCCAAGGCTGAATTTTTCAAGAAGAGGATTCAAAAATTATTATTAATTCCTTGAAAATTATAGTTCCCTAACCAAGACTTATTGTGTCAAACAGTGTTGGAACTTATGAAATGCTGTAAAAAAAAATCTCCTCTGTCACATAGAACCCTATCCTATTAATCGCAGGTAAATTTTTCAAAAACCATTACCTGATCTAACAGCCTAAGTCACATTTTAGAGGTGACTTTAGTATTTAATAACTCAGTCTTTGAAAGCAACTTGGAAGTTACATGCCATCTGTTTCTGCCCTTTTGAAAATCACATCTTGTACTTAATGCAATCTTTAAGCCCCTTGGAAAAGCTGGTTTTAAATCCTTTTTGAAAATGTCACAGTTGTAAGGGTACTTCTAAACTATGGGAGTTAGAAGCTTTCAATGCCTGCCTGGAGTATATTCCCTTGCTCTTTCCCTCCAAGTTAAAGCAATACATAAGCAAAGACTTTTTATCTGTTCTTTCGTGGAAAGGTAATGACATGCCTGTACCAGGGAAATGCATCAAAACTTTTCTTACCTGTATAGAGTAAGGTGTATCAGTGGAAATAAATACATGAGGACAAGGCAGAGGAGTGGAATGAATATTAGGTCATGAATTCTTTTGAGTGGCTTGCTAAAACCAAAAAGAGTTTGTAAAATGCAGAGGATGAATAGTTGCTGGTATAGTTTATTTGTAATGGTCTAGCTAAAGTTATTTTAACATTTTACCTGTTTTTTATGTGATACCTCTCTAATACTCCCCTCACCTGAAATCACTTATACAGATGCTGGAACTTATACTGGAATATTATTCCATGAATAAAGTACCATTGTTTTTGCAGGGTGCATGACAGTCGTAAAGAGTAAAATTTTCAAAAAGAAAAATGAGTGACTTCAAGTTTGAAAACACTTTATCCATTTGCTTCATGCTCTGACTTCTGAATATCTCCCTTTGTCCTCATTACAGTATTTGCTGTGCAACTAAAGATGTACATCAATCTTTTAGTATATCTTCCATTAAAGGACAGGATACAAGTCTGTGCATTCACAGCTCAGAAGTCCAACCACATCCTGGGCAGGTTTAGATTAGATACAAGGAAGAAATTATTTACTTGGAGAGTGGTGAAGCACATACACAGGTTGCCCATGGAAGATGTGGGTGCTCCATTCTTGTAAGTGTTCAAGGCCAGGTTGGATGGTGCCCTAAGAAATCTGATATAATGAAAGGCATTCCTGCCCATGGCAAGGGAGTTGGAACTAGATGATCTTTGAGGTCCCTTCCAACCCAAACCATTCTGTGGTTCTATGGCTCTATCACCTTGGTGGTCCTATAGAGACAAATAAAACCTTGGAGAGCACAAGGATGTGTGTATGCATAATGCATTTATTTGTCTGGACCTAAATCCTCAGTAGTTCTTCAATCAATGTTAAAATTGTGGTGTAGCTGCAGTTGGATGGTGGTATTCTTACTCTTATTATTCTTTTATTCTTACTCTTATTGTTGTTGCTGTTAACTGGAATGAAGTTCAGATAGCTGAGAAGTCTAAGCAATGATCACATTTGGAAACACAGTAGGATATAGCACATCAGCACTGGAATGCTACAAATGCAGTATTTAATGCTCATACATTGCTGTTGTGACTAGAACCAGGTTTTTAGTTAAGTAAAGGGATATTTCTTGGCATTATAGGGTCACACCCTACTGTCAAGTTTCAAGTAGCACTCTACATTGATCTCAGTGGGTAGTTGTGTTTAAAAATTGATGGCATGACCTGGACCTTAATATGGAATGTCATCTGCAAAGAACATACAGATTTTGCTGTTCTCTGCGCAATGAGAAAAAGCAGAGTAGGAGGGTGGAGGAAATACAACAGGCCTCATGCTATCTTGAAGCATGTGGAGGGCACAGAATTTTAAGCAGTATTAATAACTTGAACTTTACTTAATAACCAATATTACCTTAATTTACTTCCATTGATTTCAGTAAAGTTGCTTTGGATTTACATCTTTGTTAATGTAATCAGAATCTAAATACACTTGGCAGAAATATTTTCATGAAAAAATATTTGAAGTATTTCATAAATATTTTTTCACTGAAAAGATTTTGGATTTGGAAGCAAAGCCTGAGGAGTTATTTTAATATTTCCAAGTATTCTCTCAGGTTCAAAACCTATGGATATTGCATATCCTTTGTGCTGTGAGTTTGTTGTATTATTCCAGACAGAATCTCGACAAATACTTTTCTACACATCTTAAAACTTACAATAAACTGTAAAAATTTTTTTTATTGTTGGACCAGATAATAAATTCTAAAATCTTTGTCTCTCCTGATTAAAACTCAACTTTTCAATATTATGTTTGTCTTACTCATATTCATGTTTTGTATAAGCTTCCACTTTTCTTTGACAGTCAATAATCTTTTATTTTACTGAAGAGGCTTAAATTCAGCCTTTTAGCCATGTTGTAACCATTTTGATTTTCCTGATTTGCTTCTCCTCATATCAACATCTGCTTATAAACTTGTACCACATAGCAAAGTATGTACACACATTCAGTGCAAGCAAGATCTCTCATCCCTGTACCATGTTTTTTGTTTGTTTGTTTGTTTTTTTCTCCTTTGTTTTACCAAGGGGTGTGATCTGGTTCAAATTACCATATGAATACAGCATAGCAGACGGATGTATGCAATAAAGATTAAAAATAAGTCACTGAGCTCACTGTAACTTTCTCAATGTCAAAAAATGTGCCATTGTAAATCCCCAGGGACTGCCTGAACAATACTTGCATATTCCAGGCCTTATGTCAGCCTGATACCCATCTGTCTATTTGCTAAGCTCAGTCTCTCCTGTCCTTTTTGGTATCACTCCTTCTGTTGTGGGGGAATGTGGGAGGAGGGGTTCTGAATAGCAAAATTTCCCTTCATTTTGTTCAAAGGTGAGATACTCTGGACATGACATCTCCCTGCAAAGTACTCTAACTCCATTTGTATGTTGTTGTAGGATGTTTTTGTGCTAATCCCAAAAGTAACAAGCCAGCACCCAACATTTTAAATAACCTTAAGTATATCTTGTATTTGAATAATTTAGGTCAGGGTCTTGACTCCAACTTGTAAATAAAAAAATTTGATAAATCTTAGTACAGAGGTTGAGGTTCTGTGGTTTACACAGCACGGAATTTGCAGACAAAGTCAGAAGTTAGCAAGAAGAGTTAATATTTAACTCTCCTGATCTGTGCCACCCTACAGCTGAAGAGGCATCTGGCATAATTTTGAACTTCTACGGCAATGTGCTATGTGCCACAGTACAACACGCTCTCCTTGAAGTGTGACAACGCCTTACTCTGGCATGTTCTTCCTTTGGCACCATATCTGAGCCAGAGTTTTGGGGATTCTTTGAGGAAGGGTGATCAGTGAAGCATCACCTCACTTGCAGAAATAAGACTGAAATTTGCAGGTGAGTCATTGTGCAAAGCTGCTTCTTAAGAACATTTTGTGATCATGCTATAGGCTGAGGTGTGCAAATCACAATCACGAAAATATTTAAATACTTCTGTAATCAGCAAAACACAATTTCTTTGGGTTTTTTTGTCTGCAGCGAAACAGCATTACATTGTTTCCTCTGTATCATCATATAATCTATAACTGATGTAACTTTTAAACTACCTACCTACTACAAGCACTCTCACTGCAATATTCTCAGGTCCTTTTTTTTTTCTTCATCTTCCTTCAATGATTTTGAAATCCTTCTGGGTGTGTAATCAGTCATAGGTTAGTTGGTTTGGAAATACAACATGCTTTGTTGTCTTCCTATAGGTTGCCACTATCTCTGCATCTCCCATTTTTCTTGAACAAGAAGATAAAATCTTATTAGAGGAGAAGAGAGAAAGACTAGTCTTGTGCTTCCTTATGAAACCAGGGTAGGCAGAAACTAGCATGTGATTGTTATAGTAGGCTGTGGTGCTTCTTGATCACTTCGAACAAAGAGCATATTCCAGAAAGAGAATCTATTGGCCTCCTTTATCTTGTATGAGAAATACTTGGTCTGTTCTGATGTTATCCAGTGACTGCACTTGTCACTTGATTTCAGGTAGGTATCTGAGTAGGGGCAAAATATTAGATGCCTCCTTTGGAGTTTTCAGAAATAGGTGGCATCCTCTGGCATCAGATTTATTTGTTATTTGTGGGAAGTTGTGGCTCATGATATGACTATAGTTGTTCAGCTTTATAACTTATAAAAGAAAATATCTACTACTCTCTGGCATTTATTTTCTTAATGCATACAAGAGTGTCTTCCGAATTGTCTCCAAAACAGTATGTAACTGCTTAAAGTCTTTACCTAAGAAACTGATGACCTATTCAGTTATGCAATAGTCATCTTCAGCTTCTCTTAGGTACCTAAATGAGGTGGTATTTGGTACAAGCAAAATCACAGAATTTGGAAACATGACTTGTGCAAAGCAATGTTTGTCTATTAGACTGTCCTTTCATTTAAGTATAAGAAAAGTGTGTGATCCTTCTTTATCTATGTTATTTGCACAAAAAAAAAAAAGCGAAGGCAAGACCACCTTGGATAATATGTTTATTATCTCTTAGGAGAGTGTAAAAACTGTAAACTCAGACAAAAATGGTTTGGGAATTTAGATTTCTCACTATGTGGGCAGTCTGTCTCTATCAGTGTTTAAAGAAAAATCACTTCTCCATTAAATCTACATTCAGGAAAGAAAAAAAAAACTACAACAAACTCCTCAGATTCTGAAAATTAAATATACAGTGATGCCTTAATATACAGGCCAGAATCACACAGCAAAGTTCTAGATAGAAATGAATGTAGTATTTATTTTTGTATTGTGAATATATCCTTATTTTCTATTTAGGTAGTTCTTCACTTATCATGTACACATCATTGATTGTATAGCTCTATTTATTGAAAAAGAAGTATAAATACCTAATACACCCAATCTGAATTGTCAAGATGGTGCTGGATACATTGGAGATACTGTGGCACTTAAGCAATGTGAGTAATCCTGTACTTGTGAGATCAATGAACAAAGATAATTTCTTGATATTTGTTAATATTTTTATCTGAAATATATGACATCCTAATATATCACAGAGCCTCATGGAAAAGTTAGGCAATAGCAAAAAAACCCCACACTTTAGAGTTACATACACCAGCCACCAGGAAACAACAACACCCACTATGTTTATTTCCTCTTCAATTGTTTTCGTTGCTTCTGAACAAGTCTACTTTTCTCAGCAAGACAAGTTTTCCCCACGCTACAAAACAGGAGGTTTCTGAGTTAAATACTGATATACCGTATCACATGCAAGACCAACCCTTTTAGAGCTAACAAATAACCACATATAGGATCTCAAGAACAACCCTCTTTGGAGTGAAGATTGAATATGCCACACATCTAATGAATGGCTGCCTGCCCCATGCTGCTGTATGTACAGTAATACCTACTGTACTCTATAGCTGATCTCAGGCTACTGCAGAGCAACACTGTTAATATTGAGTGTCATTAGACAATTCTTGTACTTATCTTTCTCTGCTTTTATTTCCCAATGTTGTATTATGCTGTCTTTGAGCTAGCAAACTGCAAACTCCCCCAAGTACAGAGAGAAAAGCCTCTTTCCGCCCACCAAAGAAAGAAAGAAGGAGAGGGGGAGAAAAACTTCAAACTACATTTATATTAACACCACATGTATTTTTACAGAAAAGGAAAAGAATTAGAAGAAATTATACACTTACATAAGCTAGAATACAGCAAGGCACAATTTTCCCACCCCTCAGCAAACACACAAATTCACAATTTTGACCCCAAAATCACTTCAGAAGACTCAGTCCCCAGAGAAACAAAACCCGAGAAGAGAGGAGAGAACTAGAGCACCACATTTTACTTTCCTGTGATAACTGTGAATCAGTGGTGGGCCTGGCCCTCTCCATCCCCCCTGGGACAGCATCTTGTGTCCTCCTGAAAGGAAGGCTAAGAAGCGACTGCCTTAACCACTCCCACACTGGTTTCTATGTCCCTGGAGATGATGTCGTAATATGGTAGGGAATGCAAAATTACTGGCTAGAAGAAGTCAGCTGTTAGCTCAGCCCAGCTCAAGTCAGCTGACAGCAAACCTGAATTTAGGCCCACCTAGGTGAACCCATAACATATGCATTTGGGAAATCCTTCAGTGTTCTGTATCTGAAAAAAAAAATTATCTCAATATAATGTTTAAAATGTAGTTCTCAACAAAGATTTTAAAAATTAAGCCCAAAGGAAGAGAGTGAACAGAAATAGAATTTGGGGTTTGCACTGATTGAAAACTGTTGTATGATTCCCATTTTCCTATACTAAGATACCACAATTTACATTTGTTTGCCTCTTTTTAGTTTTTATAGTACTTTTTTCAGAAAGAGGAAACAACATTCCCTTTCCTTATGGGTGTTCTGTGACTATCTAAAAACAAAATATTGGAGATTTCAAAAGAAAATTACTCATCTCTCTCTCACACACACAAAGAAAATGTTTTCTGCATGTGGCCTTATGGTAACTAATATGAGAAAGATATTTTAAGCCATCTCACAGATCTCAGTGTTATCACTCCCATATATCTTCCAAATGCTCTATTATTTATTAATATTGGTGTATTTTATACCGTAATTCATGTCATGATATGACAAAATATTGCTTAATTTTTTTCAGAATCTTGTCAAAGTAGTGTAAAATAGAGGTATACCCTATGCCAAGTTCCTAATGGATCTATACTCTTAATTCAAATCAGTGTTTCAACATATCAATAAACTTATATTACATTCTAAGCAGTTCCCAGGACAGTCTGATGTCAAAGGTGCTTTTTCCTTAATAATACTTGAAGAACACAGAAGACTCTGCTCCAGCACCTGGTAACTTACTATCATGAAGAAAAGAATCTTACAGAAGCCAATACTGAATCTCTATAGCCAAGTGCTGACATTTTTAACCAGAAAGAAAAATCACTACTTCTGAAAGATTTCAGAGACAGTTCTAATTATACTTATTAATCTGATAAATATATGTGTATTTATTCATAGGAAACACAGAAAAATCAACTGATGATGGAAGTAATTTGACTTTTTATGATATGATGACATAGAAGTACATCAAGGCAATCTAGCCCAAGATATCCTGCTTGAGGGTTGTGAATGGTTGCAGTTGCTTCCAATGGAATACATTTCACAGCTTCCATTGCTCTTTGAAAGGAAAATAGCTAAGATTATGGGTTTGTGCTCAACAGAGGTAACTGTCAGATACAAAAATGCTACTAATAGCAAAATATAACACTTATAGATCTCTAACATTCATGTTAGGACCTGTCTATTGCCTAACAAATTTTAAAAAGAAGTTTATTGTCAGCTTTATCAGTTGTTTGACAAAGTTTTATTGATACTGACTTGAAAAGAAATACATATCCTGAGAAGTTTAATCTTTGAGAACATATCTTATTCCAGTTCAAAATATAGAGTGAAGGGGGTTTATTGGAATTTTGGAATTTTTTATGGTTTTTTTTTGTTTTCTTGTTTGTTTGTTTTGTGGATGTTTTTTAAAAGAATAAGACCAAAGTATGACTCCAGAGTAAAGTGTCAGCATTAGAACGCGTGGCACAATACTCCAGGACACTATTTCCTGACTGTCAAAAGTTAGAAAATACTCATCTGTGTATGTGGCTAAAATCAGCTGTGTGTTCTTGTGCTTTTTCATTTTCAAGCTGTAAGTGCAGAAAACTAGACACATATCTATATGAGTAACCAGCACTGTGCCTATTTTAGTCTCTGTTTTTTTGAACGATTAAAAAGATTATCTAAGAGGAGATAAACCCCTGGCTTCCCATTGTAAACTGTAGGGTGTAAGACGCTCATTATGATCTTGAAACATATCTCTGGAATATGAATAGCTATATTCTGATCTAAGATTTTTTGGTCAGAGAATCCATTTGCTCCAGTATTGTATACATTCATAATTTCTGGATAAAGAATTTCTCTTTCATTATCTTCAAGATTTTCTGTAGGTACCATATATTTCAGCCCATCTTTGTATAGATTGATTATAGCAGCACTAGTTGAATTCATCATACTGAATTAGAACACCATTTAACTTATTGCAACAGAGCTCTAAATTGTATGAATCTGCCCCTTTTAATGCATATTTGAAATCCTTAAAGCGACATATGTTTTATTGTAACTAGCCATAAACATTTGAAATTCACCATTTTGTTTTTAAAAAGAACCACGATTTCCTTCTTTCTACTCATTTTAATATATTAAAACCATGAACATTGGGGTAAGGAGTCACATTAAGAAAGTGTTTAGTGAATAAAACATTTTCAGTGAACTCACAACGAAGCAAAGCAGAGACAATTGACATTCTAGTTTATGCAAGAGATAGCATGAAAAGTCACCTTTCTTTTACTTGCTCTTGTAAGAGTTTTCATGAAAATTCAGTATTACAAAAAGTTGTTCACAAAATACCTTCTACTTCTAAGTGGTGTTACTATTACTGAGCTGCTATTTGTAATAAAACCAAAATGCTGACATAAAAAACTTTTCTCCAAGTACACATTTCATATGCTGCTTTTTCACACAGTATTTAAATGAAGTTGACATACAGACATAGGTCTTTCTAAATCAAGGAAGTTTTCCTGAGGGCGTGTAACAAGGCATTTTACATTTCAGATTTTAAGTACCTTTCTTCTTGTAAGAAGCATATATACAGAAAAAAAACAGTAGTATATATAAATTTACATTTTAAATTATGGTCACACATTACTTGTGTACTTAAAGAGCCAGTGAAACATTTTTTTTTTTTAAATTTCCTGAAAGCCATTTTAGTCATTGTGATTTAACATCTAGATACAAGAAAAACCCTTACTGTAATACAGAAACATATTATTATTTAACCGTTCTTTTGAAAAGGTAAAGTTATTTGTAATTTGCCTTTAATGTATGCTCAGTTGGAATTTTCCATTTATTTTTTTATTGTCAGGACAATACCTAATTTTCCAGAGGAGAAAAAGACCACTTTATTTGCAGTTATTTAAAATATTGATCGTTTTCAAAGCACAATTTCGTAAGATATTTTATAGGGAATGATACACATTTCAATTTCTACTAGTGTTTCTAATATCCTCCCTACAAATATTTGATATCTGGGTTTAATTATACTGTAAAATAAAATCCTATATTTCAACACTGTGCAATTTACTTTTAATTTAACAAGCAGATATATGTAAAATATCTTTAGCAGAATCATGTAAATCTGTAGTACATCAATCTTTTGTATGTTTGTACCATTTGCAACACTTGAAAGAGAAAGGAAGCTGTTAATTTTTGAAGATAGAAAACTAAAACAAATTTTATATTTCAAATGAATATTTTTTAGATGACTGAAGCATAACATTCAGATTGAAGTGGCTCATGGCAGAGAGCATTTCCTTAGAGATACTGCTCTTTTTATGCTATAGGCAGACCATAAAGAGGGCTAATGTCATAACGTTGTCTTATTGGTGAAGACAATGAAACAGCATCAGACATCAAAGGCTGTCTCTTATTTGTGGGGTTACCACAACAGAATTAAAGCTTTACTGCTATACTGATGCCAGTGATGCTGTTGGCTAATGGGGACCCTGTGAATACAGGATGCTGGGATGGAGAAGGGCAAAAAGTGTTAAAAATTAAATCTTTCAATGCTTCCAAGAATTCTTTTGAAAACTGACAAAATGAGACTGGTTATGGAGTAAGTAATGGTGCTGCGTTGTAAAAGAAATATTAAATCTACTTATTAAATCTACTAATTATATACTCAGAGTAGGCATGCAGTAGAAGACAACCGTAAGGCTTAGCTGATATTTAAGATGAGGAGCCAAATTACTCAGCTCTCATACCTCCCAAATTATCCAATACAAATGTTCATTTCAGGAAGGGTCAGATATATGAGGTTTAGATTCACAGTAGGACTCACTAGTGTTTGCTGTAACTACTGAAATACCTGTAACAATTTAAAGTGGTCTTGAATGAAGCTATAGATGACCATTTTATTCTCCTTCTGACATCAATGAATATGTTGGCTTCCTAACAATTCAATTATTACTTTTTAATTCTTCACTTGATCCATGTTTCTGCTGTTCTCTGACTACAGAAAATGTGTAATACTATTTTTTTTTCTTTTCCCCTAAGGGAAGGTAGTATTCCAAATGCAAGATTTTCAAGGGATGAGTTGGTGTAAATAAATGTAAAATTCCATATTGTAGCACAAAGAAGGTGTCTTGGGTTGAGCTGGCAAAATGTCAACTGCCCAACACAGAGGCAAAGCCTCCCTTTCCCCTGCAGAGAAAAGGGAGAAAGGAAAAAAAAATTGGAAACTCAGAACAGGTTTAAATCCAAACTAACTATATATATTCATACAGAAAAGAGAAAATTAAAAGAAAACTACAAAATAATACACATTTACACAAGTTAGAAATAACAAGAAATAACTCCCCACTCCCCAGTGAACGCAAATCCCACTATTCTGAACAAAAATCACTCCAGAGAACTCAATCCCCAGAGGGACAGATTCTAGCAGGAGAAAGACTAAGAACAAACATTTTATTTCCCTAAGATAACAAGGTGATAGGACAGTGATCTGGGACTGGTCCTCCCTGTCCCTCCTGGGACAGCAAGGTGTATCCTCCTGGGACCACAGTTTGAAGCAACTGACCAAGCCACTCCCACACCAGCTCCTACACTTTGAGATGATGTCGGAATATGGTATGGAATACTATTGGCCAGTAGTCAGCTGTCAGCTAGCTCAGCCCAGCTCAAGTCAGCTGATAGTCTCAGGCCTAGTCTGAAATGTAAAGCCTAAATTTAGGCCTACCTAGCTAAACCCATAACAGAAGGCATTTCCAAAACTTTTCTGCACTGTCCTGCTCTGTTTCTGATTGATGTCAGTGGAAGTTCTACCATCAGCACAAACAGAAAGAATCCATCCCTAGAACCTTTTCAAACCCTACTCTGTGACTATTTTTCTCTGTAAGTTGCGAAACACAGCCAAGTAGAGTCTTTTTTACACTAAAATCTCTTTCTATGAGGCTAGCAATGCAAAAGACCTTTAAACATGTACAAACATAATTTAGAAGTAGGTTTGTTTTTTGATTCCCTCCTTCTATATTAACATGTAGATTGCACAGTAAAAAGGAAGCTTAAGATAAATCAAACTCTGATCCACAGGGACTTCATATTTTTAGGTTAATACAATTTGAAATTCCTGCTCTGAAAAATCCAATTCAGAAGAATCTGAAAGTATATGTTTAAATTTAAGACTATGTTCATCTCCATGAGAGTCACAGAAACAGGACAGTTTAGGTATTTAGTTTCAGAGCAAGACCAAGGAGCATGTACCTTACTGTGGACTTCTGCCTATAGCTGTTCTCATCTGAACAGATAATTCTCTATAACTGAGCTTGACTTGACAGCCAAACCAAATGAGAAATGTCTTTTAAGTGCTTGTTTTCTATGATGACAACTGTAGATAACAACCAACTTGAACTGTACTAAACCATCTAAACTTGGGTAGAGTTTTCATACCAGTGCTGTGTAGCATCACGAATTCACCAAGAACTTTGCCCAGACTATTTATTTTTCTCATTATTAAGCTGTATTTGCTGAGAGGTCATCTGAATCCCAGTGTCTGTGAAATGAGCAGTCTGAGAAGAGGCATTAGTTTCAACTGAAAAGTCTCCTGACTAGCTAGCTAGTTTAACACCTGCTCTGAGTTTACATAGCAAGATTTTGGCAGCAAGGGGGCTGCAGTGATGGCTCCTAAGAGAAGAGATGGGGAGCTGCCCCCATGTTGAACAGAGGCGGTTCCAGATGGCTTTGAAAGGGGTGCACAACTGCCCAAAGCTGAACCAGACAGTGACACTGGTGGTGTCTCTGTGATAACCTATTTAAGAAAGGGTAAAAAATGCTGCATAGCATCTCTGAGAGCTGAGTAAGAAAATGTTTCCTGAGGACACCAAGGTCAGGTAAAGATGGGGGGGAAGTGCTCCAGGAGCCAGAGCAGAGATTCTCCTACAGCCCATGCAGAAGACCATGGTGAAGCAGATTTTCTACCCTACAGCCCATGGAGGACCATGGTGGAACAAATACCCACACCTCAGCCCATGGAGGACCCTGTGCTGGATGAGGTGGATGCCACCTGAAGAAAGCTGAAGTCCTTGGCAAGCACATGCTGAAATAGACTTTCTGGCAGAAGCTGCATCCCATGGGGAATCCATGCTGGAGCAGTTCATTCCTGAAGGACACCCTGTGAAAAGGACCCCTGCTGGAGCAGTTCTTGAGGGATTGCAGCCCATGAGAAGGTATCATGGTGGAGGAGGTGAACAGCATTAGTAGAAAGGAGAAACAGAGACTAGGCATTATGAACTGAGTACAACTCCCATTCCCTGTCCCTCTGCACCAGTTGGAGTGGATGAGGTAGAAGAGTCAAGATTAAAGCTGAGCCTGTGGAAAAAGGGCTTTGGGGAAAAGTATATTCAGTGTTGATTTTATTTCTCACTGTCTTATTTTGTTGCTGGTAGGCTAATAGTCTGTTTTGTCCATGATGACGGTTGCTGAGTGATCCCCATGTCCTTATCTCAACTCTCAAGATTTTTCATCTTATTTTACCGCCATATTGTGCTGAGGATGGAGTGTGAGAGAGCAGGTTGGTGGACAACTGTGAGTCAGGCAAGATTAACCCACCACATCACCATATTTTTACTGCGAGTAGATATAGTCTACAAATGAAGCTGTATTAATTAATCTTCTGTGAATAATTGACGAGGCTCCTTGTGTGGCCCTTTTCAGTTAGGCCAAAGAGCAGATGCGTATTCTGAGTCCTTTGATGCACTGAATCTTGTTATTATCTTTACAAATGTTCAGTGTATCAGGAACACAACAGGGATCTGATTATTTTCCCCAGGAACAATCAAGGGATTAGTAGAATATAGACGGAGATTGAATCTGCATGGAAAATTGTCCATGCTGTGTTCTATTAGAAGGTGCTGCTGTGCAAAATTTGTTGCTAATCATGTAGCAAAATCACAAGAGACTGCAGAAAGAAGAGACTAGTAAACAGAATAATAAAAGCAATTTTAATTATTAAACTTCAGTGTTATAAATTATCTGCCATTCATCACTGCCACAAATAAGTATAAAAAAATGGAAAAAATCCATATGCTCCATGCACTCTAATTTAATTTTGCATAATAAATTAGTGTAATGCAGAATGTTTAAAAATATGAATAATCACCAAATTACTATCCATTTTCAACAGGCAGCATCTAAATTTTAATACAGACAGCTATTACAGTTAACCTATGCTTTATGTTGACTGAAGCACAATAAAACCTCAAATGGATATTATAGACACAGTTCTAGTTATCAGCCTCTAATGATGTTAAGTGATGAATTGCTGCATTTTTAATAGAACAATAAGAATGCAGGGTTTTCATTATCTTTCTTGGAATATTTTGTATGCCCACTATTGTTCTTCCAATTAGTCAATAACAAAGAGGATCTGTTTGAAAAGATATAGCAAATGATGAGTCATAGGTGACAGGTAATTCTCCCTAGGCTGCCTGGGAAGAAATGTTTTCTTGATGTTAGTTGTAGTTGTTTTCCATCATTTTTTTCAATGCAGTGACACTGTCCCTTTAGCACAGAAATCTTTTCACTAAATAAAGGCAGACAAGGTAAGTACAGTGAAACACTTGCTCTTAAACCTTCCAGGTCCTTATTGATCTAGATACGTAACTTTTTATTACTATTAGTGAACATTCTCCTGAGTAAAACCTCTATTTACAATCCCCCAAAGTGGTAAAGCTCATGTCAGTAAACATCTGTTTAATTATTTCTTAGATGTTTTATTCTTCATAAACAAACAATAGGAATATACTAGTACATCATAAAGTAAATTATTTCATAACTGTCATTATCCTGCTCACAAATGAGCAGGGTTACAAAGACTATTCACAGACTGAAAGTGGAAAAACAAAACAGTTCAGTATCGCAAAAGTGATAGATCAAATTGGATGATACTGAGAACTCTTCCCATACTTTTAATCCTGGGATTCTATTCATCAGATATATTACTATGGGGAAATATTTCACTCCAAAAAAGTTCAGATGAAACCACTGGGAAAATTTGAGGATTATGCAGAATACATAGAGTTTTTAGCTAATTATTACTCTTCCTTTTTCCTCCCCCTTTTCTTAGAATGGCTCTCACGCTAAAGATACTTTTTGCTTCTTGCTAAACAACAATCTGACATTCTTGATCTTACTGAGACAAAACATGAGTCCATTGCAGTGCTCCTGCTAAGCTCTTGCCAATATTCAGACTGTAGTCTAACAAGTCATTCCCAGGATACAGAACACCAGTTAAATATTCTGTTAACTGGGAGTACAGTTTGTTGGAACATAGAGTGAATCAACACCTTTGCAGTTCCCAAGACTGTCTTCTGCACTAGTTTCAGTGGTTTATGACTACAACATATTCCATTTATATTTGGTTCTTGTCTTTCCTACTGACTTCAGCATTCACTCTAAACTCCATTGCTTAAAAGGTCACATGAAAACTTTTCTTATTTTACGCAAATTAAATCAGAATAAATAAGGTTTCTCAATGTGCTAAGGTTGAGAGACATCTGTGAAATATTTCAGAAGGACCTTGGCAGACTGAATGACTTGTCAATGACAGATGTAAATACATGCAAAGTTACAGGTGTGGGGAGAAACAGTCCTATTTTCTCATACAAAATAATGAACTCTATGCTGACAAACAGAAAGTGTTTGGAATCATGACAAATGACTGTGTGAAAATAGTTCGGTTCTTGTCAGCATTCAAAAAAATCAAATCAAATGTTACAAATTGTTAGGAAAGGAATAGAGAACTAACCAGAAAAGATTACTATGCAGCTGTGTAAATTCATGGTCAATAAAGGTGGCTAAAGGTCTCTAATGACAATCTCTTTATGCTTCACAATGAAATTAGCTGGGACTTTTCAGCTTGAAAAAGAGGTCACTAGAAATTCTACAAAAATCATTAGTGGCATGAAGGGGGATGATAGGGAATCACTTCTTCCTTCCTCTTTCACTAAAAGATCAAGTCACTATCAAATTACCTCAGTGAAAGCCAAGTCCAAACAAAAGAGATGGCATTAATTTCCACAGGAAGATCTGTATACTGCTTGAAATTCTTGTAAGATCTGTTATATTTGAACCATAAAATGCATAGGAAAACCTCTAAATGGAAAATTGTCAGAGGCTGGGAGGATATTACTATTACATATACTTGCTCTGTTCTCATCCTTCTCTAGATAAACTGGACTAGTTGGCTTGTGGCTTTTTCTGTAGTGTTTGGTTTCTAAGATAGATCCTCTAACAGTTCTTTAAAAATTTCCACTGATTTTCATAAGTATCAATGTTGATAACTGGACTTATGACTTCAGTCATCTTGGAGAGAAGGATATGATACTCATACCCACCTTCAAAAGAGGGGATGGTATTTCCATGGTGGTCATGGACCTGTCCTATATGACTTTTCCAGAGTGTCCAGTTCCTATCCTCATCTTCGTATTTCTCCCTCTTATCATATTTTTAAATGAAGGAATCTGAGACAAAGCTTTGATTTTCCTGAATTCTTATTTATCTTCCTACGAGTTTTCACTGTGGGAGTCAAGCACATAGCATTTACCTTATTATTTCATTTGAAATAACCTGAACGAGATTTATGTAGACCTTGGAATGTACTCTACTTGCTCCCTCAACACTGCTGGATAGACATAATGCAGCAACATGCTGCAGGGAGGCAAATGACTTGGTCTGTGAATAAAACAAACTGTATTAACCCAGGGGCACAGCAAAGAGCATTGTTTTAATTACTATAAAAAAACATATAGGAATGATTTATAGTAGGGCAGACTTTCAAATGGTAAGGCTGAGAACACAAGGTGGTGCTATTTACCCTGAACAGAATGGGTATACAAAGCTCCTTCTTGCCTGCTGGCACTACCCATTTCCACCATCAGCTACTTACGCCTTTGGACCAGGTTGCAAGGGCAACTAAGCCCCATCCTCCTCCAGATGTGCAGGTACTAACTATGAGGGGACATTTCCTTGGCAACAGCTATCTGAGTTCAGCTTGACTGGACAGGAATGCTACTTTGTCCTTGTCATCTCCGGAAGGCAGGACAGCAGCATTAGATATTTTGCTGCACCAAGTACCACAGGGAAATTTGGTATTATACGAAATGACACACTTCGCTGTTTCAGGATAGAAGGAAGTTAGGCTCTAAAGCAACAAGCACTTACTCTCTACTATTCCCCAGATAAAAGAACTGCTTTAGAAGGATTTAAGATACCAGGTGGTGTGGTAGACAGCTGATATTTTGCTTTTTTACCAGCTTGCTCAGTGAAGTCAGGTTGTGCTTTCAGTTGTAATTAAGCAAGGTCATTATCAAATGTAAAATAATAGCTTCTATTCAGCTGGGTGCATCACTTTGAATTTCTCCACGGATGGCAGATCTCCCACTGCAACTACTCTGTTGAAAAACTGAGGAAGTAGTTGTCCAAAGAAAAAGTGAAAGATTATTGTAAGTGTTGCTTGGAGGAGACTGGGATATTGCTAAAAGTTGATTACTTTGCTGAAAATGTGTGATCAAGTCCCTGCATTCAACTGATTATTCTTCCAGAGTGTTGCATTAAACCATCATCAGTGTAAGCTTTTACTTGTTACTGATTCATAAAACATGAGACCATTTCATTCCTTCCAGAAAGAACTGAAGAAAAATATTTAATTCCTGAAAAAAAAATCCATCTTGACAAATAATTTCATCTAATTTTAGTAGTATGGCTTAAATAATTTTCTAAATTAATTCGTAATTTCTTTGAATTTTAATTGTTGGGCTTCACTCATAGAAAGGAAAAAAAAAGAATGAGAAAATGGCAACAAAATGGCAAGTAAAATGAGTGGTATATTTCCTTATAAATTTCCTCATAAGCTGCTTTCAATATCCTATTTAACTTATTTTCCACCTTGCTTGATACCATACTGGATGACCAGTCTAGTGACTAAGAAGCTCTAAACCCCAAAGTATCTAATAATGTTGTAAATTAAAGATCAAACACTTCACAATGGGTATAAAGAAATTAATAACTATCCGAATTAAGCAAAACAAATTTACAAATCACTTCTTTATATTCAGGAAAGTTTCACTCAATTGCATTTTCTTCTTTAAATGCATGTGTAGATTTTCCTATGAATATACTTAGAATTTTCATATACTTACATATGCTCTAAAGAGCGAAATCTTTTACATTTGTATTCCAAGACAGTAGTCCAGAGATACAGACTTTGAGAGGTAACAAATTATTTCATCCTAATTACAATAAATAAATAAATTAATAAATAAAGGTGAAAAAAACAGAGGACAGTGGGGAAAAAAAAAGTCTGAAATATTTGCAGGAAATAATGCCCATTTAGGTTACACTTAAACTAAAAATCAAATGAGTTTTGTATTGTGGGTTTTTTCTTAAGTGATTTTTTTTTTGCTTTTTGTGTTTGCATTATGTGTAAAGAAAAGAACAGAAAACAGCACATGAGTTTCCTTTTGTCAGGGGTATTTGTAGTAGGATAGTAAGCTCTACCTGCGAAACAAAAGTATTTTTGAAGAAAAAGCAAGATACAGATCCTAAGATAGTCAGAGAATTCTCTGACACTTGAGAGAGGATAGAATGGACAAGTAATAATTTCCGAGTCCTTTCAGCTTCTGCTAGTTCTTTTGAAAGCTCTGTTCTCTCAGATGTCACCTACCTGATATTTCACTGGTAAATCCTTAAATTTAGCAGTAGTCTCTACTTTCTTCTTCTCTTCATTAGTGTCAATGAAGACAAGATTCAGTCAGCTTTTCTTCCACTGTTTTGCTGAAAAGGTCATTTTCCTATCTAAATTGTTTTGTCAGCCAGTCTGTCTGTGCTCAGCTGGTTGTTCCTAGATCTCTGTTTCACAAGACAGTTCTGTTGCAGCCAACAGTTCTCTACCAGACTAATATTTTCATTCTGAAAAGAGCAGTGCTGGAAGTTTTATTTGGTGTACGTGGCCAGGTTTTCTTAGTGGATGGGGTCTATAGGAGTCTGTGAGAAAGTCTCTGAGAAGCTACCAGAAGCTTCTGTCATGTGTGACCGAGACAATGCCAGTAGGTTCCAAGAAGCACCCATCATTAGTGAAGGCCAAGCCCATTGGTGATGGTGGTAGCACCTCTGGGATAATAGAATTAAGAAGGAAGGTAAAAAGCCTGTGCAACTGTAGTCGTTGAGAGAAGTGAGAACATGTGAGAGAAACAGCTCTGTAGACACCAAGGTTAGTGAGGAAGGAGGGGGAGAGGTGCTCCAGGGGCTGGCGCAGAGATTCCCAGCAGCCCACATAGAAGACTGTGGTGAGGCAGGCTGTCCCTCTGCAGACCATGGAATTCCACAGTGAAGCAGATATCCACTACATGCTTGAGCAGGTGGATGCACACAAAGGAGGCTGTGATCCCATGGGAAGCCCACGCTGGAACAGCCTCCTGGCAGGAGCTGTGACCCTGTGGAAACAGAAGCCTACACTGGAACAGGTTTGCTGACAGGACTTGTCACCCCATAGGGGTTCCCCACTGGAGCAGTCTGATGATGAAGAACTGCAGCCTGTGGGAATAATTTGCATTGGAGCAGTTAATGGAGAACTGTCTCCTGTGAGAGGGATCCCACGGTGGAGCAGGGAAGGAGTGTTACAAGTCCTCCCCCTGAGGAGAAAGGAGCAGTGGGGACGATGTGTAATGAACTGACTGCAATCTCCTTTCCCCATCCCTCTGTGCCGATGCAGGGGACGAGGTAGAGAATTCAGGAGTGAAGTTACACCTGGAAATGAGAGAGGGGTGAGTGGAAAGTGGTTTTAAAATTTGGGTTTATTTTTCTTTACCTTACTCTTATTTCTTTGTTAATAAATTAAACTGATTTCCCCACATAGAGTCTGGTTTTCCCATGATAGTAAGTGGTTAGTGATTTCTTTCTACCCTTATTTTGGTGCACAAACATTTTGTTACATTTTATGTCCCCTGCCCATCTGAAGAGGGGAATGATATAGTGGCTTATGTGGGCACCCACAGCAGAAGTTAAGGATTTCCCTTCAGAATGGAAAGCTTCCTTATTTTTGATTCCTGAGAGCCTTAGGAAACTGAAATGATTTCAGGAAAACCCTGCAAATAGAAAGCCCTTTTTACTTTAGCATTCATGTTGAAAATTTGCCTCCTCTAAAAAGAAGAAGAAAAAAAAAATCACTGAATTTTTTATAGAATTTTTTAAAGGCAGTAAACTGACAGAGTTGTGGAAAGTAATTCCTGCTTCTCATTTATTTTCAAGAAGATAACAAATTGAACTAGCTGATTATGGGAACCATGATCTACTTGTGTGCTGTCATGCTTGGTGGAGCTCAGTAAACCTCGTGAATTCAGACTTTTAATTAAAGTCTGAAAAATTAATATTTCTGGAGTATAAAGGAATAATCACTATCCAAATTATTTTCAAGAATAAGTTCATATTTATTGAAATTTTTTGTCTCATTTGAATAGCCTATGTTCTCATTGTTCATCTGTTTCTGAGCAACTCAATCTTCAGTTAAGAAATTCACAGTTAAAAACTGTTGTAGGTATCTCTCTTTAACATAGCTCAAGAAACAATTCAAGAACTGTCTACATCTTTAATCAAGGTGCTGGTCTCTTCAAGTGAATGATTATGTTAGTTCGCAAGGGCTAACATGGAACATGTTGAATGAATTTAATTATACTTAAAAAAGTCGTTTCCAATCATCAGGAATTATGAAATGAAGGGGAGAAAAATCACTTGTCTCAATGGAGTTATAACCAAAACTGGTGGAGGACAAAGGCAATGCCTACCAAACAGCCATAGGAGCAGTTTAATTTAATCCCAAACTGTTTAGAATATTCTATACTTCACATTGACAATTGTATGAGCTTATCTGACCCGTAAAAGAATTTAACATTTATTTCTTGTTTGCTCATTTACTTCAGGTGTAAGTAGCCTAAGACAGAAGTGTGCTTGGTTCACTGTGCCTGGAAAATCTAATGTCAATTATGCTGCAGTAAGCTATGATTAACAAATTTTATCTCAGTTACTGTGCTCATTTGGAAATAAGTGCAAAAAATAAATGGAAAGATTTATTGCCCCTACATGACATTTGTATCATCCGAAGAACTAATAAATATAATCAAAGTATTATATAATATTTTCCAGATGTTTATATATATATGTATATATATACCCACACATATATACATACATATATGTATGTATGTTATATAATGGCAATTCTCAAATCTAAAGGATGTCCTCAGTGGTGTAACTGAGCAATTTTTTTTGTCACTTTTCTGTGTGCAGACAGTGTTGTTGAATAAGTCTATCTCTTTGGGGGGAACTGTCTTGAAAAAAGAAATTATATTTTGACTCTGCATAATAGATCACATCCTGTAGAATGTGGACTTCTTGGTGCCATAGGAGACTAAGGTTGCTGCTATGTTATGAATGCAAACCAAAATAACTAAACATTTTTACATTCTTCAACTTGCTGCACTCATGCCAGCCATTCTGTGTGCACGGAAGGATTATAATCCATGAGACAAAATTTCAGTCTTTGCAGTAAAAAAAAAAATAGATTGTATAGAAAATGGTGGAAAAGTATACTTCTGCATAATTTCAAGATATGTGAGACAGTTTCTCATCTACCTGTGTTTTACTTAGGACCCCTCTGAGGACAGGGGTGATCTCTACTTCCCATTGTGTACGATTCCAAACACTTTAACAATCTGGACTATTCTCATTTATTTCAACTGTTCCTGAACAGACCCTTTAAACTCTTTTCATATAAATCAGACTCTTTTTTCTGCCTTGAATGCAGCATTTTATTTATCCAATATTAAATAATTGATTTTGAACTGTCATTATGCTGAACCAAGAGGTTACACTTATTTGGGGAAAACTCCAAGAAACACCAACCAAACTATTACAATATAGGCTGTTCCTAGAAGAAGAAGAAACATCTCTCAAATCATCCAACTGCACTATCTGTTCACTAGGAAATAGCAGAAAGGATTGCTCTTAATCTGGAGCCATACCACATTGTAGAGATTATAGGTTTGCTGAGTTTTGAGGATACATTATTCTTTTCCAAGAAAAAGACTCTTTTATGTAACTGCTATGTTTTTTATTTGTGGTAACTTACTGATCAAAGCAAGGAATGCCTTCAGAGAAACAGTCTTACATGGAGCTAAACCAACTGCATATCTTTCACTCACAGCATACAAACCTTTCTTTGATTCTGTGATGAGAAGGGGGCATACATATTCAAAACATTGCTTCTGGGCCTGCTATCATCATCAGTGCCACCACAACCACTAAACAGGGACTCTGGCAGCAAAAGCAAATTCTAGTTCAAGATGAATATTTCTCTCAAATTCACACAGCTGAGAGTGTTTAAAACTGGACCAAAAAAGCGAGGGATATTGGGTTCAATAACATCTGCTATTTCTTCCATTACTGTTACTTGATCATCCTGTTTTCTGATGGTGACTGGCAGGCATCAGATACGTGTGCTACATTAATATCTACCTTGGTTAGCATGGAGCATGAACAACACCTACACATGAAACAACAGCAAAACAACTTTGTAACACAGGAAACAATGCTCACTGACATACATACTCACAGAAAACAGGTGAAAGATTTTCTGTTGAATCATCAGATCAGATAGCATTCATCATTGTATTTGGAAGTATTTGCCTTTACTTGGTCCTGTATGAAATAGACTGACTCACCATTGTCATATGTTGGTAAGATATGAGCATGCTGCCCAGTGAGGTGCCTCTCAACTTGAAACCAACTACCCATTTAATTAAAAAAAAAAGTCTAAACATCAAAGAAACCACAGTACTGAACATGAAAAATCCTGTATTGAAACTAGGTCTCCATCTTGCATGTAAATAGGCCATACCAATTCACTTTGTAAATAATATCTGAATATCAGATTCCATATAAAGAAGAAAAAAATTTAAAAGGACTGTCTTTCAAAATCTATTTGTGACAAAAAAGAAAAAAGACTTAAAAATTTACTGGATTTCTGTTTGGTTTTGCAGCCATTATTATTCTATGCTAAGCATATAGTATTCTGAATTCTCCTAATTTCATTTGTAATCAGTCAGAGACATCAGTTTTATTCAGAAAGAAGGCATTTATCCTCAGATTTTAGGTAAAAAAAGTTTTCTTCCAATCTACAATTGTCTTAGTCATCTCATTTTTAACCTAGTATACTGTTCACTCAATAGAGAAAGTTGAACACTTTCAGTAGGTTATGTCTCCACCCATTTTAAAAGTCCAACTGAAGGAAAATGGTTACAGGATTTTTGGCTTTCTTCTTTAAATGCTACTGGTTAATTTGGACACCATGCTTCTATTAAACAGTATCTTTTTGAAAATTAGATAAAAAAACAAATCCCACCTTAAATGTCTGAATAAGATCCTTGACTTTATTGGCAATGTAGGATTTTTTTTTTTTTTCTGGAATACCTAATGTTAGAATTGTAAGCTTAAGCAAAGTAAGCTTCCAGCAAAAGCTTTACAAATGAATAATAACATTATACCCTTTAGGCTAAGATGTGCTAAGTGGTACATGGGCTATTATTTTAATAATCTGACTTGTTGTGATTATCTCAGACTGCTATTCAAGGAAGAACATGGCCCAAAAAAGATACATGTGACTCACATGTAAATAGATTCCCCTGCTCTAAGTGGGGAGCCTGTATTTGCATATATATCGCTCTTGCTCTATGGGGAACTACTTTTTCTATGCCAGCGTAGTTTTTACAGTTTACCTAAGTGAACAAGCTCTCTGACAGATGTGTGATATTTTTAAAAACAGATGTGCTCCCCATATGCATTTAATACTGTAAATGCCTGCTTGTGCTAACAGCAAATGATTTTTTAAAACATCTTGTTCACAGTCTACACCTGATACAATTCAAGACAGATAATTCTGACTCAGGAATCATGACTTGAATTGCTAAGTCTTGCACTCTAGGTAAGTACCTTGAAGAGAATTTTAAAGGTACTTTGAAAATATGATATGAAGATGTTGGAGTATATTAGAGGGTCACTGAGCACTTGAACAGGTTGCCTAGACAGGTTGTGCCATCTCCCCACTGGAGATATTTAAAAGCCATCTAGACACAATCTGGAGTATTATGCTCTAATAGACCTACTTAAGCAGGAAGATTGGACCAGATGACACCCACAGTGGTTCCTTCCAACGTTACTGTTGTAGTTTTGATGTAAATTCTCTCCCTGCCACTAAACAACTCCCCGTGTTCCTTCCCAAGGGTCAGCACTATAATCACTAAATCCCCAGAGGAAGCAACTTAGGTGAGGGCAGGAATACAGCCTTGAGAACACCATCCAAATGAGAGGCACAGGCATTGAATTCATAGCACCATAAATCCAAAGTAAGAACTCAATAATAATTGCAGCTATTTGAGTTTTACTCATTGATTTGTTGATAAGACTTAAACCTGCCGCTCCTTTTGGCATGAATTTATACCAACAAAAAGCCAATGTATTATACAGGATGGTCCTGATGGACCCTAAACTCAATACACACATGGTGACACAAGAACAGTTATCCTTCTTTGTTTGCAAGCCTCACACGTTGGGAGTCAAAATATGTCTTTGTTTGAGGGAAGAAACCAAAATGTTTACCAAAAAAAAAATCAGAGAGGATTCCTCCACACTAATCATGTCACTCTTTATTAAATTTTAGAAAAAGAAACTTTAATTAGAAAATGGATATAAGAAGGATAACTATTCTTAACTACTCTATATATATAAATATATATATGTAGATATAGATATAACTGTAAACAGACCAGAGCAAACAACTCCCCCAAAACAACAAGTGAAAACAAGGGGAAAAAAACCCCCAAAAGTAGGTTCTTCCTGGAACAGTCATATTTATGGACAGAGTCAGTGTCACACCTTGACTATCTGCAGGGTGAGTTCTCAGTCTTTTCCCAGCGAGACAGAGACAAGCAGTGAGCACTCAGATGAATTCTCTCTCTCTTTGTCCTTTGTCACAAACAAAGAAGGAAAGCTGGGAGTGGAGAGCCTCAGCGCATCCCAAAAGGGAGCTTTGACTCCTCTTTTCTCGGGTNAGGGAGCTGTGACTCCTCTTTTCTCGGGTCGCTGCCACAGTGGGGTGGGCGGCTGTGACTTTGCTGGCAATGGTGAGACCGGAGTGGCGACTGGGGCCCCAAATGCCAAAAACCAGAAGAAACAGCAGTGGCAAGAAAAATCTAGCTTATTCCACAGGAGCAGTAAGGAGCAGCCGAACAGTTTTCTCTCCGACAGACAACAAACACAGCTCCAACCTTCCCCCAGAGCTGTGTAATGTCCCACCCAAAATTATCAAGAAGGAATTTGTAGTAGTTAACTACTTTTGTTAACTAACGGCATGGGGAGTTAGTGGCAGGGAGAGAATTTACACCAAAACTACAACACTTACCTACTCTGTGATTCTGTGATGCTGTGGAGGAGAGAAGGGGACCAGCAGAAAATGTAATAGGCATCATGATGATGAAGAAAGACTAAACTCAGCTTGCCTTCAAACTTCAAGATGACTTTTGATAAATTTAACTTTGAAAAAAATTAAATATATTCCTACTTGTGAACTCAGCACATCCAGGTAGACTTCAAGACACAAATATGAAGCCATATATTGCCACCTGACCCTGCCAGTTGGTTAGGGCATTGTACCAATAACACCAAGGTTGGTGGGGTTGATCCCTGTACAGGCTATTCACTTAAGAGTTAGACTCAGTGGTCTTGATGTGTCCCTTCCAATATAGAATATTCTGTAATTTTTCTAGATACATTTAAGAGGAGGACAAATTTCAAGTTAGCAGTTGGGTAAATATTTTAAAAATGACAAACACTGGTAGCAATAATATAAATTTTTCACAGGCTGTATATGCTTAAACCCATATGTTTGCAAGATCAGCAATGATTTAATAAATTTGACAAAGCAAATTTATTAAATTCTTCTGTTGGAGTGTATTCCATCCAAAGGAGTTGTTCCCACAACTACATGTAAAAATATGAGCCTGCCTTTTAGAAAACCAAATAAACTAAACAGACAGAAACAAGAAACTTGTTATGTAAACAATAAGTTCCAAAGTAAGTCAGATTATAAAATGCTCAAGTCATGTTTTGGGTACTTTCAAAATAAGGAGTAAATGAAATAGCAGATTCATGTTATACTTCAATTTACTGAGCATAACAAAAAACCCCCCAAGAAACAGAAAAAAACCAAACACCAAAAAAACCCACCACCCCCAAAAATCCCCCAAAAGTCTTAGTGAAAACCTATTTTTTATTCAATTTACATTTTCTTGTAAAGTTATCACAGGCAGATTAATGCAAATCAGAGCTACAAAGTAAGGATTTTCTGATCTTTGTCCTTAATAAAGTCCTACTCTGAATATTTTAAGTTGTTTCTGCAGTCTCAACAAAAAGGTAAATCTGTGTGCTTGTGTATTTTCATGCACTTATGTATACCAATGTAACTCTGTCTATATATGTGTGTATACATATATCTAGCTCTAAAGAGACTTGTTCAGTTCACATGAATGCCTATCTGTCTTTCAGTGGGCTATATGACAGTACTGCTATTTAAAGTTTTTCAGCCAAAGGCCAAAAACTTTGCTCATGGGCTTTAGATAGATGTACAGCCTGATTACTGAAGGACTTCAGAGGACAAGTGCAGGAGAAAAGTAGGTCAGATAGAAAGGAAAAAAAATAGATAAGGGGCTAGAAAGATATATTCTGAAGAAGATCTTTTTCCTAAGAGGTTGTTTCAATGTGAGCCTTGTCAGATGCTTCAAGTTTGAAATTTGCATTATCACAGTCTTTAAGAGCTTATTTAAAGTCTGAATACATTAAGAAACTTGACAGCAATGATCGAAGCACAAAATATTTCCTCATTATTAATGACTATCCTAAATCTCTATATCTTGGGCAATGAACATCTTCTAGCAGATCATTAATCCCCTCAAAATATCCTGTCTTGAGGTCATGTAGAACTGAAAACTCTAAAAATAAAATAAAATATACATATGCATTCATCTTTTTGAACTATAGAATTTAATCGGTATGTACAGAACAAGTATGAAAAATTATTGCCTTAAGTGTTAGACAATTAGACTGACAGGTTATCTCACAAACCTCTATTCATATTATAATAATTAATATATACTCATAAACATAACTTTAATAATAACAAATTATAAAAATATGTTTTAATTATAAAACACATTCTGAAGCTAAGTAGACTTGTAGATTTAACATAAGAATTGAAAGTAGATTGTGGGAACATAATTTCAAGCTTTTGATAAGTCAAACGTCATTCATATTAAGTAGAATGCAAGGAAAGAAAGGACATATTATTGCAAAATGATTTTGCATTCTGCTGTTACCTTCAGCTTGCTTTAAATATTTATTTTCTTAGAATTGCAGTGCAAGTGATTGAGTTTTGAATCTTCTACTGCCAGGAACTTCAGCTAAAGACATGGCAATTTATTTCCTATGCTGAAGAATTCTGAACCTATTTACTTCTCTCTGTCAGCTGTAAGGAGGTTATATGAAGCATAAATCTATACTGCAGTCCTCCTGTTAGGTAAGATGATACCCACCTCAAGCCTAGGCTTAAACTAACATTCCTGAAACTGTTTTTCTAAAGTAGTAAATGTAAAGAATCTTTCTCATTCAGATTATATGATTCATAGATTATAAAGGAAGGTTAGGATGTCTAAGTTGCTGAAAAAAAAATGATGTTTCAAATGAATGACATGGAAATAAGAAGAAAGGAGACCTGGAAAGAGCTTCCATCATATGATCTTTGGATCTGAGTTTGAATTGTGGCTTTATTAGTTTTCATATTGAAAAAGCTTTGATGAAAGCAATCTTCATTGAAAACATGAAACTGGAAATTGTGTTCAGATTGCTGGAATTCTTTTTTTCAGAAGAGAAAAAAGAAAATTAACTGGTTAAAGGCAATGCTTACTTCAAGAGTTTTCAAATCTTTTTTTTTCGTGTAAAATCACTGTCCACTTTTTAGTGGCCTATAAAAATGCAAGAGAAAATAAAATCACAGGATAAAAAAGCTTCTGAAATATTAGGGTATTTTTTAAAAAAAATCTATCACTATAGCAAATTGCAGCAGCTGTATGATGTCACCTTCAAAAATATTAACAGCAGAAAAATTGCAGGAGAACAAATGTGTAGGAAAATAAGCTACCAGGGAATCTTACTGATTATTTCTTTGATATTTGGTCATCTACGTACTCCCAGTGATCCCAGAAGGACAGTAATGGTGACAAAGCTCACTGTTTACCCACACATTAGTGTAAGTGTGTATGTATGCAGATATATATCATACATGCACAGCTGTATGTGTTTCTGAAAGCTAGTTTTGAGAATTATTGGGAGATTCTGTGCTCTTTCACATGAGACCAAGGAAATGTCTTTTTCAAATTCCCCAACTTCTTTTATTCTTTTTTTAAAATCCCCTTTCACAGAGACTGAACAGCATTCCTATTGTTTATTTACTCTCCCCATTTAGAAGATACTGTGAAAGATTAGTTACTGATACTTCAAGTAATTATTGGTATTCAAATATAATCTACAATATATAGAAAGAATTGTAGAAAATCTGGCATGCCCTATGGCTGATAGAACTATTTATTTACAACAAAGTTCAACATATTTCAGAAATGATCAATGTTAGGTTGTATGTTCATGAAGTAATAGCTGACAAATCCTACACTGATTAAAAACAAGAGTTTACTGGGACCCCAGAGCACAGAAAGAGGCATAGCTCCAGTGTGGTGATATCCAAACACAGCAGAGGGTTGCAGCTAAGTAGAGAAGGTAACAAAGCCTATGGCACCACTGCAAATGAAACTATTAAAACCATCACTGCAAAAACCAGCCTGAACAACATAGGAGAGGAGAGATTATGAATTCATGATTTTAGTTTGGTTTTAAATTCTTCTGACAGTTCATTAGAATGATGCAATTACAGATTCACAGACTGAAAGTCTGGAAGCAGTGTCTAGAAGGCACCTAGTCAAACTCCCTACTGAAAGCAGGTCTAATCCAAGCAGATTGCCAAACACCTCCAAATGCAGAGATCTGCCTATCTCTCTGGGCAGCTTACTACAGGATTTTACTGCTCTGATGGTTAAAAATAAAACAACAACAACAAAATTCATAATATGTGACTAAATTTAATGTGTTCCATGAAATAACAATTATGTCACTAGGATTTTGTTGCTTTTATTCTACAATATNTATACATATGCATTCATCTTTTTGAACTATAGAATTTAATCGGTATGTACAGAACAAGTATGAAAAATTATTGCCTTAAGTGTTAGACAATTAGACTGACAGGTTATCTCACAAACCTCTATTCATATTATAATAATTAATATATACTCATAAACATAACTTTAATAATAACAAATTATAAAAATATGTTTTAATTATAAAACACATTCTGAAGCTAAGTAGACTTGTAGATTTAACATAAGAATTGAAAGTAGATTGTGGGAACATAATTTCAAGCTTTTGATAAGNAGGTTAGGATGTCTAAGTTGCTGAAAAAAAAAATGATGTTTCAAATGAATGACATGGAAATAAGAAGAAAGGAGACCTGGAAAGAGCTTCCATCATATGATCTTTGGATCTGAGTTTGAATTGTGGCTTTATTAGTTTTCATATTGAAAAAGCTTTGATGAAAGCAATCTTCATTGAAAACATGAAACTGGAAATTGTGTTCAGATTGCTGGAATTCTTTTTTTCAGAAGAGAAAAAAGAAAATTAACTGGTTAAAGGCAATGCTTACTTCAAGAGTTTTCAAATCTTTTTTTTTCGTGTAAAATCACTGTCCACTTTTTAGTGGCCTATAAAAATGCAAGAGAAAATAAAATCACAGGATAAAAAAGCTTCTGAAATATTAGGGTATTTTTTAAAAAAAATCTATCACTATAGCAAATTGCAGCAGCTGTATGATGTCACCTTCAAAAATATTAACAGCAGAAAAATTGCAGGAGAACAAATGTGTAGGAAAATAAGCTACCAGGGAATCTTACTGATTATTTCTTTGATATTTGGTCATCTACGTACTCCCAGTGATCCCAGAAGGACAGTAATGGTGACAAAGCTCACTGTTTACCCACACATTAGTGTAAGTGTGTATGTATGCAGATATATATCATACATGCACAGCTGTATGTGTTTCTGAAAGCTAGTTTTGAGAATTATTGGGAGATTCTGTGCTCTTTCACATGAGACCAAGGAAATGTCTTTTTCAAATTCCCCAACTTCTTTTATTCTTTTTTTAAAATCCCCTTTCACAGAGACTGAACAGCATTCCTATTGTTTATTTACTCTCCCCATTTAGAAGATACTGTGAAAGATTAGTTACTGATACTTCAAGTAATTATTGGTATTCAAATATAATCTACAATATATAGAAAGAATTGTAGAAAATCTGGCATGCCCTATGGCTGATAGAACTATTTATTTACAACAAAGTTCAACATATTTCAGAAATGATCAATGTTAGGTTGTATGTTCATGAAGTAATAGCTGACAAATCCTACACTGATTAAAAACAAGAGTTTACTGGGACCCCAGAGCACAGAAAGAGGCATAGCTCCAGTGTGGTGATATCCAAACACAGCAGAGGGTTGCAGCTAAGTAGAGAAGGTAACAAAGCCTATGGCACCACTGCAAATGAAACTATTAAAACCATCACTGCAAAAACCAGCCTGAACAACATAGGAGAGGAGAGATTATGAATTCATGATTTTAGTTTGGTTTTAAATTCTTCTGACAGTTCATTAGAATGATGCAATTACAGATTCACAGACTGAAAGTCTGGAAGCAGTGTCTAGAAGGCACCTAGTCAAACTCCCTACTGAAAGCAGGTCTAATCCAAGCAGATTGCCAAACACCTCCAAATGCAGAGATCTGCCTATCTCTCTGGGCAGCTTACTACAGGATTTTACTGCTCTGATGGTTAAAAATAAAACAACAACAACAAAATTCATAATATGTGACTAAATTTAATGTGTTCCATGAAATAATAATTTTTATGTCACTAGGATTTTGTTGCTTTTATTCTACAATATTTTGTGGTTTGTTTTTTTTTTTTCTGTTGCACTTTGAGAGAATCATGCATTGTTGTGATATTTGTGACTGCAAGAATTGGAATATGTCCCTCTCATATCAACAGAAATACATAAATACAACTTTGTAAATGGCAAATTCTTTGTTCCCTTCATCACTCAGACATGTAGAGACTTACGCAGCAACATGTTGTGACCTTGTAAAAATATCTGAGTAGTTTGTGAGTGTTGCCAAGTTGTCTTTCTCATCCCCTTCTTTGCCAGATTTTAGATTATTTGCATTAGATAATAGGTTATAATTTCATTTTTAATTAAATAAACATTATTTTAACTAATTAAATTATTTTACTCCAAAGAAGAACAATTATTTAATTAAGACCTTGGTAACGGTTAAGCAAACATGCCAATGTGAACATTTAAGTTACACCAAGGCTTTTTTTCGAGTTTCTGCAAGTTTATTATTCATTTTGGGAAGGATTTTTCCCTCAGCAAGTCACGCCAGGTGCAGCACCCCTAAACCATTTGATACTTGGAAACACAGGATTCTACCCTGTATTCTCTGTCTCAGTGGGAAAACATATTTCTCAGCCTGGGATTATCTGCAAATAAAAAATTGGAGGTATATTCCCTACCTCTCCCTAGTCTTCTTGCCTATTGAAGGTGCAGTGAAGCTCCATTAAACTCAAAGTGTAAATAGCCTGCACAAAAAAAAAAAAATTGCATTATTTTAATTTATATAACAATTTAATGGAGAAAGAGATATAGGTTACCTTTACTAGAAGCCTCTAAGGTGCACACCAGAAGGTCTGCACACTCAAGACCAGGGATGTTACAATTTCATAACCTCTCTAGCAATTTACATATGAGACACGGATAACCAACCACGATTCTCCTTTCCCTCTGTGCCCCACCCACAGGAGTCCTCAGAACTGCCCCTTGGAGAAGCTCCAGGATCTCCAGGCCTTCTTCTTGAGTTTTATCTTCATGCTATCTACAAGTGGT
>VWZD01004621.1:0-56137 GCA_013396695.1 Sakesphorus luctuosus
ATTTATCTCTCAATGTATCTATTTTAACAACAAAATAATACTAGAAATTAGCTTACTTAAAAAGAAATGAAGTAATTTGGTATCAATGTAAAGTTATGGATAAAAATAAAAGGAGAAAATTTAACTCACAAATTATGTGTGAACCAACAGCTCAAAAGACACAACATGAAATTGGCAACATTAGTACCCTAAATTTATGATCTACTTGTTGGAGCTTTAACACCAGTCAAATTCACTGCTGTGCTTATGGTCTTCATTTTGCAAGAATAGCACAAAGATTGATCTGGGTCTGTGAGCAGTAGAGGATGACTAAGAAAGTGCAGAATAATAGGAAAAATAATTATTGATGCCTCTCTTGGCATTGCTTTCCTGCTGCCAGTAATCAGAGGCATAAGAACTTCCTAAGACAGATATTATTTCTTCATGTTATTATCCTTGGAATACCCTTTTCCCATGAATTCATCTAATTAGTTTCTTAAATTCACATAAACTTTCAAGATTATAAGTGCCGCAGTTTAACTATGTGCTGTTTATTTTGAACTTGCCATCCCATAACCTTTGCAGAAGCCCCTTCATGATTTGCTTTATGATAAACAGGGAATAAACATTCCCTGTTCACTATAATCATGTAACATCTGATTCCTAACATGTCTTCTACCTTCCTCAATCATCCAGCAAACTAAATTAGCAAAACTGCATGCTAAGAGGACCTGAATACATTCAAGTCTTAAAACTAACATTCACTGACTGCTTAATTAGATTTTCTTTTAAAGTTAAGAGTATTTACACTTCATCTCTGGAAGAAATTCATGGGGTTTGAGGTTTTCCTCCAGAAAGATGTGCCTCTGTTTTTTGAGGCTGTGCTACAGGATCAAACTGCAAGCAAATCAAGAGCAAAGACAATTTATAGCACCACAGCATGGTTATAATTCAACGTGTGTAAGGCAGACCACAGTTCATATATACAGCATGTGTGTATATGATGACTGTCAAAAATACTCCTTCATAAAGAGAACAGGTTGTGTAGATTTAACAGGTTAAACCTCCTCTGTAACAGGCATCCTTCAGGCATGAACCAGGGAGTGATTTAAACAATTCTCCTCCACCTCCGCAAAGTGAATCATATCACATAGTTGGTATTTGGGCACCACTAGTTAAAATGAGTCTGTTTTTCCAGCTGAATCTGTCAAAGTCAATGTGATGGTAGCAGTAGAGACCAGAGCCAGCACAAAATGGTGAGAACAAAAGCACACGTCCTCCCTACCAACAGAAACACAACACAAACAAACAAACAAAACCTGTTACTGATTAGGCTGATGCATGATTTCCAGCTTGAAAAAAAAGATTTGCTTCAATTTTCATTGCTGAACTCTGACATGGACTGTCATGTACAATTACACTCACTCTGTAGCTGTTTAATTGCACATTATTTATTTCTGCAAAAAGAAAACACTTGCTAGCTCTACCAGTCTTCTTTTGAACAGCCTTTGCAATTTCTCAGTTTTTATCTTTTTAATATACAGTTCCCAATTAAATGTATTACGACAAAGTCTTCTCTTCCTTGTTTTATTTGCAAATGGGCTCAGGCTGAGCCCTTGACTGGAGCAGAGGCAGTATGGAAGTGATTAAACTTTTGCTCTAACTCAGGTCTGTGTCAGAATGTAATGTTCAATTACCAGATTTGAAGAGCAGAAGCAGAAGGGAAAACCCTTATTCCCCAAAATGCTTGGGACTGGGGCCTCATGGGTGTCATGGAAAAGATGTGCTCTGAACTTCGGTCAGCAAATTGCTGTTGCTTCCTTTAGGCTCTGCTTCAGGTTAGTTGGTGTGAGCAGAATATGTGGATGCATGAGGTGAGCTCTCCTGGAGAAGACCTTTGTTGTGGGTCATCCAGTGGCCCCTGCAGCCTAGCCTGTCCTCTTTCTCATTCTGTGGCTCCATACGCCAGAATTGCTCACTGGCCTAAAGTTTCATAAACCAACCAGCATCATCTACCCACTGGAGAGCCCAAGAACGTGTGGTACAGTATGTCTCAAGCCTGGGAAGGAGATTCCTCCACAGCTGCAAGTTAATGCTGTCAATCCTCTCCCTTCTGCTGCCTCAACACCCACAGTGTTGTTGCCCATACACACACACAGGATCTATCACTTGAATTTTCACATACACCAATTGAAGAGAAAAACTGAAGATGTGCCTGAGTCAGATGATATGGGAATACTGGTAGGAGGAACGACAAGGTCTGGCAACCCAGACTGGAGTCCGCTCAGGGACTGCTGTCCAGGGCAAGATTTGAGAAGGTAAGAGACAGCTTAGAAACACTAAGTTTCAGACTCTGAGAGACTATTATAATTGTTTCCTGGCTTGTAGTCTTGGACGATCACTTTGCAAAAATAGAGCAACACGACAGTCATACTGTACCATAGCTGTACCTTCAACATTGTCAGAGTAACACTGTGGGCAGGTTTTACGACAAAACTGGAGTAATACAGTAATGACCTAGTTATTAGAGTATGTTCCCCACTTATAGTCACAGGCAGCTGCAAGAACACTGTTTTCTCAGGCCACAGTAGTGAAGTCATTTGGGGTTGGTTTTTTTTCAAATAATTCAGCATAAAACTGTGTGCAATATACACATAGGACTTGGGCAACAGGGGTATGTATATACTGGAAACAGATCTTAATAAGGATTACACAGAATCTGAGATTAACAAATGCAGAGGACTTAATGAAGCTGTAATACTAAAATGTTACTAATTTCGTATTCAAAGAATTAACAATTATCTGGGACTATGACAACAAATCTAAGAGTAGTTCATAAGTATTTTTGTGTAAAATTCAAGCTTGTGCTCCACCAATCTGATATTAGATCGATTCCATCTAAATTAGTGGGGTTACTGGCAGAAGACAGAATATGTACAGTAAAGATAGAAATTAATAAATATCGAATTAACACTTTTAGACCTGTTCATAAGAATATTGGCAAGACATTATTATGTAAAACTGACCTGAAATGCCACAAGATCTTCCAGATTTAGTTTATCAAACATCTAGACTTTTACACATTCACTTTCTGTTGTTTCTACTTTTCTGCAGCTTTCCTAATTTTTTTATACACATGCAAAAGTTTATTGCCTAATATACCCGATACACCTTTCTTTGAGGTTTTTTTTAACCTCTCAATCTTTGTCTTGCTCTCTACTTAGTAAAAACATAACTTTTAAACAACACAGCATTTTTAAAAATGTAATCAGTGTCTGATTTGGTCTTATTTCATCTGGTCTTTGCATCATAGTAGAAGAAACAAGAGCAGGAGCCTCTCACACACAATGACTACATCCCTACCAATAAACTGGGCAGCTCCAGGCCCCATTCTCTGGCCCTGAGAGCAGAAGCATGCTGTCATAACATGGCTGCACGCTTTTATTGAACTCTCCTGGCCTCTAAAATAGGGAGGCCATATCCAAACTGCCTTTTTGCTGGTCCCTGGCCCAGGCTAACTCCTGAATCTGGACCAGGAGTGGTACAAGAGACTTTATAAGCCCAAGCCAAAATGATGACAAGGACAGCTCTAACATTCTAATGACAGAAACACCAGTGTTCAGGGCCAAGGCAAGACCTGTGGAAGTTCTGATGTGTTAGTAGGGACACTGCAAAGGGATATGGATAATTGCCCAAGAAAAATGGATCACCCTTGGCCTTGCCATGCAGCTGACACTAACACGAGTAGCCCCTAAAAAGCAGTGCAGGCTCTCTGGAAGTGCTGTACCAAGAACCCAGGGATTCCTCTGCCCTCCTTAATCCCACTGCAAATGTATTATACACTCTTTTAAGGAGTTTATAAGAGCACCACAACCTCGTTACTGTCCTGTTTTATTTCTTGGCCAGACCTGCCACTGCTCCTCCTTTCATCCACAGTAAGCCCAGCCCATGCCATTACCTGCAGTCCTCTTCCAGCATCTCTGAGCCCACAAACTTAGGCTAGCAGAGACCTAGCTCTGGAAAAAGATTAACATGCTGAGCATATTCATAGTATGTGGGCACATGTCCCACTGAAGCCAAGAACTGCAGGAAAATAACCAAAGAAAGAATTTGCTCAAGCAAGATTTGGATCTGCAGCATACTCTATTAGGGCAACATCATGAGTTTATGTTACTAACAGTGCCTGAAATATCTGCTGCTGAAAGATAGATTCATATTAACAGCATGTGCCATTTGTTGGGAGCATTGTGATAAAAACAACTATCAGATTGCTACATGTTTGATGCTTTATAAAGTCTATGTGTCATACAGCAGTCTTATGTCATCAGTGGGAGAGACTGAAATGATACTTCTTGGCTTCAAAGAGGCAAGTCTAGCACTTAAACTGGAAAAGGTACAAAGTCCCAGCATTACACAATGTAGTATCTATTTGTCTTTATTATCCTGTCTTACTCTATCTGCTGGTGATGCCACTCTTTTACCAGCTCACAAGACCACTCTTGATGAGGCTGAGGTAGATGAACCCATAATTGCTGTCACTTAGGGTGTCACAAGTCTTACCAAGATCCAGACATATCTGAATTGCCCCTTCCACCTAGGGGCCATCACCCCTTGGGCCAACCTGACAGCTGACTTGAACCCTGCAGTTCAGTTCACAGCCAGACACCTCAGAGAGGTGGTACGTCATCTGGACACAACATGGGGACTAATGAGCTGACTCTCCAGGCCAGCAAGCAGGGCATATGTGTGTAATGGAGGCAAGCTCAGGGTCCTGTCCACTTCTTTGAGTTTCAGCACAAACCACTGCAACAGCCCACAGAAGGGCAGGTTACACCACCTGCTTTCTTCCTCTAATCTTTTCCTGCTGAATCTAGCACTTTTTTCTACCCCTAGGAGCAGTTTCAAAAACAGGGAGAAGTATGACCTTCCATTCTTTTCCCCTTTTGCAAGCAGTCTAATGGGCAGAACATTTTCAAGGAATGGAGATGCAGGATCCCCTCTGAAGGAGGAGGTCATGAAAGCCCCATCACCCACATCCTGAATAACTGCTCTCATTGCTACTTAATAAGGAGCAATAGGAAGCACAACATTTATTGTGTATTCTTTAGTTGAACTGGGCATGGCAACTGTGTGGGTTCTGTGAGAACCTTGTGGCCAGTGTTGAACATGCCTGGGGAAACAAGCATGTCCCCTTGGCCAGAGAATTCAGGCTGAATTTAAACAGAAGGGCTTCCTTGGGCTACTCTACCATCTGCAGAACGAGAAACGTAGGTGCACATGAAATTTGCTTTAAAAGCCAGGATGGGTACCTACCCACAAACAGACATCCATTTCAGAAGTGGCTTTGAGGCTCACATTTTCAAATGCACCTCCTTACTTTCTGGCAAGACCAAGACTATGTGCTTAAGGTTATTGGTAGGTGTGTCCAAATTTATGTAAACAGGACAACACTTTGTATACTATATGTATAGTAACAATCAGGTGAGGAACTCTGCATTTATCTAACAAAATCTTTCAGAAAGGTTTAATTTTGGCTACTACTATACTATCCTACATTAAAAAAACAACTTTCTCTTTTCTACTGAAGCTTATCATATTCACATTTATTTGGTAATATATAATAATTCTGGCTTCATCACTAAATTATTTTGTTTGCTATTCTAGGAGCTTTCTCACAGGACTATGAAGTAGCATTGTTGGGTTTTGGTTTTTTTACACAGCAAATTACTTCTCCAACAGTGACCATTTTAGGGCTATCTTCTCCATAAGAACAGGGTAGATATAAAGCTTAACTCACTGCAATAACTCCAGCTGGTTTTGGATCAAGAACCAACAGGTTTTACAGCAGTAAGGTCAGGGAGACAATCTACTGAGAAAACAGCTTTCAAGCTAAGTGTCCTCCCAAGGACTGAAAAGAAGCACCCGGTAATTTTCCTCAGAACAACCAAAATTTACCATTGATGAAGGAAGGCAGTAATATGAGCACTTGTCCAGAATAAACCAGAACAGTCAAATCCCTAGAACCCCTTACATTTTTTGTTCTGTTAGCCAGAACAGATACTTTTGGATCAGATACATTCTTCTGTTTGGACACATCTCAGAACCTGGGCTCTGATTGTTGTTCTTTGCCATGCCACAGCTCTGTGCCGTACACGATTTCATGGTTCTTTTCCAGTAATTAACATAACAGCAAAGCGCAAGGAGGGGTTGAGGCTGAAAATTAATGCTATAGCAAAGGCCCATTAATCACAGCTTTCTGCACGCCAAATTAACTACAGAAGGTAGTGCTGATAACATGACAAAAATTAACTACAGAAAGCTGCTAAAAATATGTAAATACAGCCTAAGCCTTTGGAACATTTGCCTTAAAAATATTTCAAAAGAACAAAACAGTTATTTTTGTTTAGAAAACAACTTGTCAACATTTTTTTATCCACTATTAGAAACAGAAAATTAGCCCAACAATATCTTAGTGGATTTTATTTTCTGTTTTTTGGTTTCTAACCAGGACCTAAACTGTGAAGGAATCCAAAAAAACTTTCATTTCTGATGTAATCTTGCTGCCTAGTGATGTGCATTTATTGTTATCAATGAACAATTATCAACTGCTAGACATACAAAGGTGGAGGAGAAAACAAAAAAGGGCAAACAACCTTCCCAGTATAATTAATGGCACTACTTTTCAGTTAAAAACCACAGTGTTCTTAACATTTGATACCACCTCTCTGAGTAATGGAAAAATTTGCTTGCGGGCTTCATGCTAAAAGAAATGCCAAACACTTTTGATAGTAATTCAAAGTTGGTGTAATCTGAAAAATTCAGGTCTTTTGACCTTGGGATGATCTACTCAACCTGTTCTACTGACACCTGACAGGATGCACCTATCTCAGAGGGGAGAAAAGTGGTTTAGTGCAGAAGCTAGCGGGGCTTGTTGTTAGAGCTTTAAACTAGCTGGGAAGGGGGAAAGGGAAAATACCAGGTTTGCCAGTGATGAGTGATGGGATGGTGTCCCAGATTTGAGGAAATGAGGTTCCCTCAATCTGCCTCAAAAGGTGTTTGCTACAATGTACCACACCTGAAATGTTTCTACACCAATGCCCGCAGCACGACGAACAAACAAGACAATCTCAGAGCTTTGGCCGAGTCCCAGAGATTTGACATCACTGGTATGAGTGAAGCTTTGTGGGATAAGTCCTGTGACTGGAGCACCCTGTGAGATGGTTATAGGCTCTTTAGGAGAGATAGGCAGAGCAGAAGAGGTGGAGGGGTGGCACTGTATGTAATAGAAGAGTTGGAATGTATGGAGCTCACAGTTGGCAATGGCACAGTTGAGAACCTCTGGGTAAGAACCAAGGGGCAAAAAAAATAATGTGGATGTCATCATGGGAGTCTACTATAGACCTCCTGGCCAGGACGATGATGCCAATGAATTACTCTTTGAGGAACTAAGGGACACTTTCAAGTCAACTGCCCTTGTCCTTATGGGGGACTTCAACTTGCCAGAAATCAACTGGGAACATCACACAGCTGGTACAACCTGAGCCAGAGTATTCCTAAAACATGCAGATACAACTTTGTGAAACAGGTCTTAAGGGAGCTGACTTGGAAAAATGCCCTCCTTGGTCTGCTGCTTCTCAACAGAGCAGATCTTGTGAGTGAACTGGAGATTGGTGTCTGTCTTGGCCACAGTGACCACAAAGTGATCAAGTTTAAAATCTCTGTTGACAGGAGGAAAAGTGGCAGCAAACCCTCAACTCTGGACATGAGGAGTGCAGACTTCAGACTGCTCAGGGAATTAGAAAGTAAAGTTCCCTGGGAACATGTTTTTGCAGGTGCTGGGGTCCATCAGTGCTAGTCACTTTATGAACATCACCTCCTAGGGTAAAGGAGCAGCAATTCTAAAATGGAATTAGAAGTCAAGAAGGTGAGGCAAAAGGTGAGCTTGGCTGAGCAGGGATCTTCTCTTGGAAAGAAGGCAAAAAAAGGAAATTGTATGCCCAATGGAAGCAAGGTCAAGTGACATGGGAAGAATTCAGAGATGCTGCTTGCCACTGGCGGGAGAAAATTCATGTAGCCAAAGCTCAAGTGGAGTTGAAGCTGCCAGAAATATGGGAGACAATAAAAATAGTTTTTTTAAATACATTAGTGACAAAAGGCAGTGTAGAAATGACATCAGCCTGTTACAGGATGAGGATGGTCACCTGACAAACAGGTACAGAGACAAGACAGGTGTTTATTACTTACTTTTCATCTGTCCTCAACATGGATGGAGGAGCAAGCAGGTCTCAGTGCCCTGAGCTGGAGGACCATGACTATGAAAATGGTGAACTCTCAGATGATCCTGAAATTGTGCAGGGTCTGCTGCTCCAATTGGATCCTTAAAAATCTATGGGGCCTGATGGGATTCATTCCAGAATCCTCAAAGAGCTGGTGATGTCATTGCACAGCCTCTCTCAAAGATTTTTGAGCAGTCTTGGGAATCCAGAATGGTTCCAGATGACTGGAAGCTGGCAAACATTGTCCTGATTTTCGAGAAGGGCAAGAAGGACCCTGGAAACCATAGGCTGTCAGTCTCACTTCAGTGCCTGGTAAAGTTATGGAGAAGGTTCTTCTGGGAGATATTGAAAAACACCTGAAAGGCAATGCAGTTATTGGTCACAGACAGCACAGCTTCATGAGAAGAAAGTCTTGCTTATCCAACCTGATTTCCCTCTATGACAAGGTAACCCACCTAGCTGATCAAGGGAAGCCAGCTGATACCATCTTTCTGGATTTTAGTAAAGCTTTTGACTGTCTCTCACAGGATCCTTCTGGACAAAGTGTTCGCATACATCTGGATAAACACATCATGATGTGGGTGAGTAATTGGCTCATGGGTCAAGCATAGAGGGTAATAGTGAATGGGGTAACATCAGACTAGTGTCACTGGTGCGGTTCCACAGGGCTCCATCTTAGGCCCTGTGCTCTTCAACATCTTCATAAATTACTTGGACGCAGGACTGGAAAGGATATTAAGCAAGTTTGCAGATGAAACAACTAGAAGGAGCTGTTGACTCCCTTGAAGGCAAAGAGACTTTAGCAAACCAGAGGACTGGACAGTCATCAAGCATATGAACAGGCTCTCCAGGGCAGTGGTCACAGCACCAAGCCTGACAGAGTTCACGAAGCGTTTGGATGATACTCTCTGGCATATGATGTGCCTCCTGAGGATGGTCTTGTTCAGGGCTAAGAGCTGGACTTGATGATCCTTGTGGGTCCCTTCCAACCTGGCATATTCTGTGATTCAAAAATCACTGAAGTCGATGGAAAGACTCGGACTTTGGACCACATTGCAACTTTTCCCAGGAGAAGTCTGTCTTTTCCTGAGGTGGAAGAAAGCAATCACAGTTTCAAAATTAGCTTGCAGAGTAGGCGTAAAGAAACCACATGAGGTTTCTTTGAAAAGACTCCACATGAGGCACAAAGGATCTTTAATTTGCAACTTCATGTCTACAAGAATTTCGTATATTAGCTAAATAAAAAATATCATTTCATTACGTGGAAGATATAAGCTGATTCTCCCAGGAAGCCAAATAACAGTTTCAGGGACTTTGTGTAGGATTTATCTGCCATAGTTTATACATCTGAGATTTAAATGTCTAAGCTTGAACTAATCCCTAGGTTCCCGTTAGGGTCAAAAATAGAAGCAGTCACCTCCAAGAAACTATTTACCTTATATTACAGTAGACATAGCAGTCAGGGCCATATGCTGGAGACACCTAATGCTCTGGGAACTGCAGGTGAATATTTCAGTTTTGAGATACAACTTCAGGTCTACACAGCTGGACTTGATGACTGTCATAATGAGCAGTGATGCTTAGATCAATAAACAATACAAGTACGTATCAGCCAAAGGACAACAGATTTATGCTTTTCATCTGTACAAAGTGAATGAGAAAATGAGTTAGCGCAAAACCTAAAAACCACCCATTTGTATGTTCACTATTTTTATAGACTACTGTGAGGAAAATGATGGAGAAAAAATGTGGAAGGGAAAGTGGGAAAATTAAAAAAAAATTTTCTAATGAACATTTTTATTTTTGGAATGAAACTCATTAAAAGTTCATTCTCTGCTGAAATTAATTTAATTATCCTAGAGAATAAACTGAAAACACTCTTGACATTAATTCTTCACAAGCATTACTTAAAGCTGATTTCTTAAATGGAAAAAAACCATTTTTTATAAAATCTCATCAAGTTTAAAAAAGTTTGACATGAAAGTTTCTGAAATTCAAAGCAGACAATGTTTGGATGTGTGTTTGTGAGAGAGAGAAAGAGACAGTCCATCTGCCTTATCAAAAATTATGCAAGAGATTCAAATCAGGCATGTGAGGCAAAACCAGATGTTTCAGCCCACAGAACGCTTTTCATAAAATGCTTGAGGTTTTGTTTTTCTTCCAATGCAAAAATGAAAATAAATAGTCATATTTTTTTAGAGGGTAAACAGAATCCACCAGAAAGGCTTTTTTTAGCCTGAGCTGCCCTGGTTATATCACAGGCACTTAGATCCTCACAGCCACAGGACCAGTGAATGGTGGAGACAACTGACCATCACTGGAAACCAGTGAAACATTTAATGACACTTTTTGCCCAGGGTTATGCAATACAAACAGTGAAAGGAGGAAGAGGAAGGGAAACAGCCTGGCAGGGCCCACCATTGCTCATCCCAGTATGAATGCAGAGTTGCTCTCCTGCTGTCAGAAACATTGCTCTGAATTTATGCTGGAGTAAATTACAGAAGAATTCACTGCAATAACATAAAACTGTTTACAGTTTTAATAGGAAAAAAGGTTAAAAATACAAAGAGAACAGTGAAGCATCTTTTTCACATTACCAGTGTTTTTAAAACTTTATCAGATTCAAATTTAGCTTTTAAATGTAGGTCAGAATCAGAACCAGGTTTCAAAATCACCAACACGCCCATGTTTTGTGCTTTCTGCTAAAAAGAGGGGTAAGTTTATTAAATCAAAGTTCATGGAACTGGAATCTATAAACCCACACTTACATATCCTGCTCGGTGTTCAGTGCTGATTTGCTTTGTGATGATTTAGAATCACCACAAGGCAAAACAGTGTCTGCAGAGCAACTCGGGAAAAGAAAAAAAAATAAGGAAACAACTTCTAAGCACACCCAAATCCTCCAGGAAAAGAAATGTGTAGGAATGCATCTAACTCAAAGAAAACTTATTAGTTCTTTGAGAATGCAACACAAGTGCTATATTGCTGTAAAATTTGAAGGTGACTGAATAACCTCATGCTGGATCAAATACAGGCCCATTAAAATCACTAGGAATCTCTCCATTGACTACAATAGGCTTTAGATCAGGTCTCTTCTCCTTTTTTAGGCAAGGCAGCACAAGATAGGGTGAAATCCTATCCCCACTGAAGTCAACAGGAGTTTGGCCACTGACTTCATTTGGACCAGGATTTCACTCCTCCTCAATTATCAGAATATAAAGTGCATTTTCTGGATCTAATCTGACAGTTGTAAAAGAAGACAGGAACAAAAAAACTGCTACACTATCCAAAAGGTAGCATATATTATGAAATTACAATATTACCATGTTTCCTAGTGGTGTGAGTTTTTTCTAAAGAAAAATGGAACATGAAGACCACGAGTGTGTACTAGAGGCTATATTACCCAAATTACCCATCAATGCTTATTTATATTGCAAATTGTGGCATAGAAATTTTGTGCCAAACAAATAGTCTGGAGTCACATTTCTAACAAGCTTTCCCTACCTACCTGCTTCTGCTGGCTTCCTGTGGTTGGTTATCTTGTTAAAGTTACACAAAAGATCTCAGAAACAAAATGTTTGCACCTGATTTTCCATTCTAATTCTGCACTCTCCATGCCCACAAAAAATATTTTTAAAAAATTCCTCCAACCAAACCCATTTTCCTTAAGTTGTTTTAGATGTGGATACATTATAAAAGAAAAACACTGCATGTTTTTCTGACCCATCCAGATTTGCCAGTTGTTAGATTTTCTGCTTTTTGGGAGTAACCGTAGGGTTGTGCTTCTCTCAAAGCAGCCCTTGCACTGGCTCATCACCGGGTCATGTAGTCATTGGTCTGGCACAAGGGATGCAGAGAGTAGGGGCACAGTTTTGGAGCTCATCCCCCTAAGTGTAGAGCTCTGGTTAAAGCACAGCTCCAGGTTGGACACAGGCACCATTAAGGACAGATAAGGAGGTGCACCTCCCTTGATCTCCCAAATGAGCCAGAGCCTGACCTGCTCATCCTCTCAGAGCCAGAGAGGGAAACAAACCAGAAAGTGAAAAAGGCACGTAGAGAAATGAAACATCTGAAACCTCTGGTGATCCAGAGGCAGGCACACGAAAAAGGAAACAATACAGAGTGCTGTCTTTGTCAGCATACCCTGCAGATCACAGCCTGGAGACTGGGCCCCAGATGAGAGCAGCAGGATGCAGCTGGCAATGTACTGACTCATGTATCCACTGACAAGTAGCAGTATTAAAACAGGGCGTAAAGATGCCACAACTCTGCGTGAGTGATTCGTCAGCCAAGGTAGACACAAGCGAGAGCGTCAGCAAAGCCAGCAGTTCCCAACTGGAAAGGCATGATCCTAGAGCAGATGCAGGGCTGTGTTGAGACCAAGGCTCTATCCATACCAGTAAAATAAATGAGGGCTTTGGCTTCCCCCACCAAACCATGCCTAGGGGAGACAGTTAGCACATACCAAGGACCATGCTGTCAGTTTCACAGGAGGAACTGGGTGACCTCAGCCCCCCAAAGCCCTCCTGACTCCTTCCCAGGCCACCATCCCACTTCTGCTACTAACATGTGGAACGGTAACACCTGGGGCTGACGGTGAAAGAAGCACAAGCACAAACAGCAATTTGGCTCCCGGACTCTGAGTGCACAGAAACTCTCTGAAGAGAAAGTCAGTGGTGGTAAGTCTGGGAAACACTGAGCAAAACTAAGAGAAGAGCAGAGTGGAGAGACCAAAACAAAACATGAATCAAGAGAGAAGGCATGTGGAATCCAAGAGTAGCTTGAGGTCAGGCTACAAGGTGTGATGAAAACAGAGTCACTCTGAAGTGATTTCAGGATTCAAGAGCAAGCCTGGAGTCAAGAAGGTGTAGTGGTGAGTTCAGCTGTGACATTCTGTACCCTTCAGGGCTCACATCAAAGCCAAACTGAAGAAATCCACAGGGGAAAAGTATTAAACATTTCAATGTGAGACAAGTGGAAAATTAAAAAAGGGGACAAACTATACTGTTGGTCAGAGTTATATCTTCATAGAAAAATAGCTGATGGTTTAAATACCAAGGGCCAGGTGATAGTGGGCACATTTTTGCAAGTGCTTTAAACTGCATGAGGTATTTAGGTCCCAAGAGTTAAGCATGATGCCCTGTAGCATCTCAGCTAGAAGCAACCTTGGCACAGAGCAGACTGCTGGAAGGGGAGTGGAGACGGGCAGCACAGGGGCTGCTGAGAAAACTGCCAGCACCTTATCCCTCCCTGCCAGACATCACACACAGTGCAGAGCCCTCAGCTTGCTGTGCCACAGACACCACTGGCCTGGGAGAAGGGTGAGCAAGCATGTGGCACTGTATTTCAGCAGCTCCAAAGCTGGGTAAAATGTAGGCACCGGGGTAGCAGCAGTGGGATGTGCCTCCCACCGGTGCCATGTTACAGGCTCTGCCAAGGGAGATGCAAGTAGATGCATGAGTGTCTGAAGGACATGCAGGGCTGCACTAGTCCATCTGAGGATCAACCAGCATGCTCAGCAATTTGCCAGTATCACTAAATGTGGATGAACAAATATGCAGGCCAGTCTGAAAGCTTTTTTCCCCCCACACTTTTTTCCTGGATGTGATTTTGGCAGCTAGTTCCCTGGTAATCACATCTCTTAGTCATTGTCTGCCACTATTAAGCCAGTGTTCTTTCACACTGTAATTGCATCCCATATGTAAAGTTATTCCTAAAAGCTGCCTTTGATAATTGCTTTTTCTTCTTTGTACCAGGCAAACATTAAAGACACAGGCACAAGTGAAACAATAGACTGTCAGGATTCCTTTCTGACGTATTCCCATGGATGCAATCCAGTTGGCCATTCACAGTATATTTACCTACCCAGTTCAGCTCCAAGGTAAGCACCTACGCTCATGGCTGGAGTGGTGACAGGCTTTATTTACTTTTGCTGTAATGAAGTGAATTGTGCCACAAAAATGACCTTTGTTAATGACAGGGGTATGCACAGGGGAAAGATTGACACTGCAGAGGTAGACTGTGGATCACAAGAATCTGCTACAGGGATCATGATACAGCAGCAACATATAGGGAAAAGAAATCACTTTGATTACATGCTAAAAATAGTAATGGTTTGGGTTAAACACAGCAGTATTGCCTCTACATGTGGTTTAGTAAGAACCTTGTGCAATGTGTCCAGCTCTGGAATTTGCATTTTAAAGCAGACCAAAAGTTGGAAAAGTTCTGGAAGAAATGTAAAAATTTCAATCAGTTCAGGCCCTCAAATAAACAGAGAGCAGTTTTTAAGGCTTCTGAAGCGGAGAGTTATGATATGAGCCACCCCTTAACTGTATCAAAGAAAGGCCCTGAAAGATCGATTGGCTGAAAGTGCAAAGTGGAGAAATGTAAACTCAAAATAGGACACAAATTCCTTACAGTGAGAGACTAATTAATCACTAGAACATACTGCCCAGGGAAGTGGTAAATTCATCATCGCTTAGAGCCTTTAAATGCAGATTGGATGTTTAAGTGACATGTTCTAGTAGTTCAACAGCAAGTTAGCAGCCATATCACTCACTTGTCTGAGCGTAAAATTATTCCAGTTCTTTGCACTGCAAAACTCCTGCCTGGGATTAGATGGCACTTGTCAAAGAGTAGGTCAGATACACTGGGACAGTGGCCCCTTTTATCCCCAAATCTATGAATCTCAAATCTCATTAACCTGACCATTGAAAGAATTTTGTTTCTCAAACGTCTAACTTGGCTATATTACATATCATGCACCTTTAATATGTTACAGTTGTGTTGCAAGTAAAGTTTGCAGGTAAAAAAATACTAGAAAAAATGCATATGTGCAGGCAACAGAGTTAATTTACAACAGCAATTTGAGCTTTGGAATGTCTTACCTTCTCAGCACCAACTACTCAGTCTCAGCACTTCAGTAATTAATTATAGGAAGTTCTTGCTTACTTTATTTTTTAAACCTATGAATCATTTGTTGGTGAATTCATAAATCTCACTGCTTCAGCTGATGGAATATAAAGGTTTCTGTACTTTGTTAATCGTAAAGACCCAAAAGGCTTTACAGAGACATCTTAAATTTAGCTTTCCCCGGTTGACTGAGTGCATTGCCATAAATGGGTATTTTCAATCTGGGGAGCTGCAGTCCCTATTGACCACACCAGAAGAAAGTAATTTATAATGGAAATGTTGCTGGGTAGTATTATGAGGCAAATCAGATAATATTATAAGAGAAATGAGATTAATAATTTAACTCAGATCTCTGATAGCTCATAACTGACTTTTGTTATGTCAGAAAGGCAGGAATCTGAACATCAATGGATCACTGCAATGAGCAAAGTCCAAAGGAAGTTTTTGAGGAGAGAGGGCAGAAGGTTGTGAGCCACCACAAATGTCCAAGGACAAAAGGGAATGACAAGGCAGCTGTCTGTAAAAAGGAAACAAATCCATGAGGTACTTGTATGTGATAACTCTTTGTGATGGATAAAGGTGAATTGAATTCAGAACAGTAAAAGATCACTTGATTAGGAACTGCAGGTCATGACCAGTTTCTATTTATTTCTTGTAGGTAAACACAGTACAGGCCAAATAACAAAAATATTTGGGTATTTCCAAACAGTTATATTCTGACATTAAGAAAACATAAGAGAAACTTGGTAGTAGGAAAAATGTGGACAAAAATTATGAAAGAGAGTGGAGAGTTCTTCAAGAAGTTGTTAGATGACTGAGCAGCATATGATCAATGGACAAAAACATCATTGCCTGAAAGCTTGTTTTGGTTCAGTGATGTACTGAATTCTTTTAATTTCAGACGTTTTATTCAAGAAATAAGACAGAAAACAAACCTCAAATATCAGCAGTTGTAAAGAGCAGAATGAGTGTAAAATGGGCAAAAGACCCTAAAAAAAATTCGTGGTTGGCAAAACTTGTTGTCAGAACAAATTTACATATATTGTGGTCAAAGAAAATGAATGTAGTTTTTCTGTGACAAGGGCAGAATTCTAAATAGAAATCATAAAACCAAATAAAAAATCAAATAGATGTCTGTTTTCTGTTTGACCATGATGTGACTGACTAACATCCAAGTATTATTAGATAATTTTTTATTTCAAAAAATGATCCAAAGTAGGGAATTAGACACTATCTACCACGCATGCACATTATAAAGCCATCAGCCTGGATAACTTGAATCTAGGAGTCATAAAGGACTTGCCTAAAGAAATCTCACTTCTCTCTTATTTTTACTTAATCCCAGAATACCAAAGAAGTCTGAAAGTACCAGATGAATGTTCACCTTATGCAAACATTTCAGAAGAGCAAACTACCTACCAGAGTTACATTACTGAATCAACCTCAAACAAAAGAATAAAAAAAAAAAAGAAAGCATATATGGAATTTAACTGATAACAAAACAAAGGAGAACAATATAATGAATACCAGACAACATGAAATGTACTATGGAAAATAGTATTGCTTAAACAAACTTCAGTTCATTCTCTAAGAAGTTTTTTTTGGATAAATGTAACTGTGTAGTTATAATAAAATTTTATAGGGTGTTTGACTTGGTACCACACAACATTCTGATATTAAAAATCAGCAGTATATAGTACTGAAAAACTGTATACAAAATGTATTGAGAATTAGCTAACTAATATAACTCAAAGTATTTGTAAATAATATCACCAAATAGGGTTGTTTCTAGGAGGGTCACAAAATGATGACTATAAACCTGAGACACCATTCTACCCTCAAGTATTTGAAAGGAAATACAAAATTTGAGCTGCTCTTTTTCATGGATGAGGTAAAGGCATTTGGAATGGCAGACAAAAGTGGGGAGAGGGCAAGCAGAGTGACCTGAACTGCCAGGTAATCTGGGTCTACTAAAAAAAGGGCTCTTCATAAATTCAAGTGTCTAAAGAGAAAAAGAATGGGTTGTTCCTATAAAACAGGAATGGTCTTCTGGAAAGCAGCAGTTCTGAGATGGATTTTAAAGCTGGAATGGGACAGGCTGAGGTCCCAGCACCAAGCAAAAAATGCTACTGCAGTACCAAAAAACCTGTTAAGGTGATGTTATCTAAGGTTAAATTTCTCCTGTAATTTTGCTCGGGCCAAAGTTACCCTAAATAAAATTCTGATATTTTTAAAGACCATTTTCCCCACTCCTCCCACACCCAATAAGCACAGGCAGAGACTGAAAAACTCTACTGCATATACCATCAGCACATTAGTAAGGATGATTAAAATTTTGGTAATTTGATGATCATATACTACAATCTTAAGAAAAGTAATGGATTTCACAAGTGGTCTTTAACCTATCAGAATACACATGGAAAATTATTGTCAATAGCCAAAACAAGTCAACTTTTCAGTTAAATATTTGATTAATTTTAGATAAATCTAACAACAGAGGAAACAATACAAGAAGACATTTAACCACTTGAAAGTAAAGTGTAGGGTCTTCATTGTTCTATTTGTGATTCATCCAAATGTGGCTTTGGGGCTCAGAAAGGGGTTAACTGAGTTATACATAAAGAGTCAAAATTAGATGATCTCATGGTCTCTGCTGATTTTAAACACAATGAAAAAAGGACTTTGTGATTGGAATGATATGTTCTCAAATGGGCAATCCCAAATTGAGGCATTAAAAACACATCGTTGGAGAGGTTCTAAGAAGCACATGAAAACCTGCTGAATTTAAACTTTTGTAACTTGAAAATTACTGATCCAAATTTCTTAGTTTTTTGTCAGTTTATATTATATCCCCTTTGAGGCAGGATTATTTCTTGCCTATCTATAAAATACCTCATGCTGAAGCTACTTGGAATTTTCTTTTCTCACCATGGAAAATTCTGACTTTTCATCAGAAAAAAAAAATGAAAAAAAACCCTATTTTCAGCCAAAATGTTATTTTTCATGGGAACCTTTTCCCAAGAGTGGTCATTTTTTCACCAAAATAAATTGCTCTGTCAAAAGCTAAAATTTCATCCAAAAATAATTTTTATGGAAAATTTCCAACCCACCATATCTACAATATTGGTGGTGCTAGAAATGAACAGACCAAAAACACATTCTCTGCTATCACTGCTATCCCAGATAAAATAAATGATTCTTTCACTTTACCCTGAAACTGCTTAAATTTGAACTTTGTGGGACAGCTTTAAAAAAAATAAAGATTATCTATGGAACACTTTTTTATCTCCTCTACAGGGATGATCAGTATTTGAACTTTAGCTTAATCTATAAAAAATAAATGTGATTTGTTTCTTACATGGGGAAAAGCTAAATAATCTAAGTGTACATATCTCAGCTGTGATATCACTATTGAAGGAGCAGTGGGTTTTCTGGGGAGCAGGAATATTTGAAGTTATATCCCCTGTCACAGATGAGCACACAACTCAGGTGCTAGCCATGGGCTACCCTAGCAGGCACTGACATCAAATGCATTCACTGGGTCGGGTTGTTAAGAAATGTACTGCAGTTTGAAAGCATCTACAGTCACCTGCAGTAAGTAAAGAACTGGACTAAATTCCTCCACATCCATTTCCAACTTTGATTCCTAATTATCTTGCTTTGACTAATTTGTGTCAGAATTCATATTATTTTACTCTATGATCAGCCTACCATTTCAGTCACTACTGAAGGAATCATACTTTTATTCTGCAGATTATCTGGTTACGGCACAGTATATTTCCAGATCAGAGTGTTTATAATCATGATTTTACTCCTGCTAAACATCACAGGTTGACTGATGACCTTTTCCTGTATGTAAGAAAAGCTTTTTGACTGAAGAGTGGCAAGAATTTTCCAAGATAGCAGGTCCTTATCTTAAGTTCACATATTTTAGCTATGCAAGTAAAAAAGAAAAGTGCACAAGTCACGTGTAGCACAGTGCAGTGCACACAACTGTCACCTGTTAGAAGACACTTCATCGTCACCCCACTGGTTTTCTTCCTACAGTACAAAAGTACAAAATTCAGTGCAGTCTAAGAGTGATTATTTGAGGTTCCAGGAAAAAACACCAAAATAAAAGAATGAGAACATGTAGCACATGCAGAAAGATAAAGAGCTGTTAGATCTTCTTAGATAAGCCTATTGCAGCTGGCTCGTGGAAAGAAGAAATTAGGTTTTGCCACTCCTTTAAGTAAAAGGAATAAGGATGCTGGTGAAAACCCAGCTCTTCTCTAAGGTTAGTCATACCAGAGCAGTCTGTCATTCAGTGGCATGTGATGTCTGGTCATTTATAATAAACCTCTAATTATGCAGGAGGAAACAGGTCTGGGCCAAAGTTGTTCAGGGTCCAGCATGGAGAGGTGGAGGACTTACCTCCAGAGGTAATTCCATCCTGCAGATGAATGTCATGGCTCCTGTGATGGATGAGGGCAGGCAAGCTCCAAGGGACTCTGGGACAACTGTGGTCTCTGAAGAAGTGGCTCTGAGCTCTGTCCTCTTCTTTCTTACCCTCCTTTTTTAGTGTTTTCTACACTATTTCCACACCTCTCCTATTTTCTAACTGTCTTTTGCGGGGGATCCATCACCCCGCAGATAACATTGTAGAAATGAGTGACATTCAGTCAGATCAGGTTCCTGTTGGCAGCACCGGTTTAGCTACTCACAGCTGCAGCGATACATGCAGCACTCCCTGAAGGCAGTCCCAACTCCCCACTCACAAAACAAACCATCCCCCAAGGGGAAAAGAAAAAGTTTTGGGAGGTCAGCAGAGAAAAAGGGAGGGAAAAGTACAAAGGGTGAAACCTTGGTCCTTTCATAGAGGGAGCCTTGCTACTAGTGTCAGCTCTTTCTTGAGCTCAGCCTTTGTCCTTTTGAGTACACAGCTGCTCCCACATGAGTGCTGAAGGCCTCAGAAAATCTGGTCACACTGCTTGTCCCAAATAATTTTCCATATAGCGATTTACTCTTTATGAACAATGAGAACATGAGGACACAGACATCAGTATTCAAGAACTCCAAACAGTGCACAGGACAGTGAGCAGTGACACAGGAGGGTGAACAGTGTGTGGCAATAAGTAATTGAAATGTTTATGACATGGGATGGCAAAACAAGAATCCACACTTGCAGCAATGTACCTGGCCAACTCCACTCCTTCCACATGGGCTATAGGCTCAGCATAGTCCACTGAAATTCAGACTGTGATTTTAAATTCAGGGAAGAAAGCAATCTCAGTCTACAACCATGAGAGTTCAACAGCTAGGATAGAAAACTCACTGATGTCAGCGTGAAGGCTTGGAGAGGTGCTTTCAAACCAACCCACATCTATTCTTCACAAGCAGCTTTCACCAGCAGCCCAGTTTCTCTGAAACAACACTTTTCTTGGCTTCTATTAGACAGCTGTTTGCCTCAAGAAACAAGGATAAAGTAAAAATTTTCTCTACAGTTACTCACTCTACTGCCAGTTTATGCTCAGTACAAATTGCAGACTTCAAAACTCTGGATGAATTCAAAGAGACAAAGTCAAAGAAAGGGGGAAGAAAAGAAATGTTCTGGCAACCATCCAGTCACCAGTGGAACTGGAGGAAACCCTATCATATGAATCATTTAAAAATACGATCAGTCTGGACACGGCACTGGAAAATGTACCATGGGGAACAGGCTTGTACCGGCGGGGGAATGAACAGGATGAGCTAATCTTGTAGGTCTCTTCCATCTCTAGTTTCTGAGGGCCCAGTCCTCAAGGGACCTCGCAGGTTGGGCTCACACCATGTCAGACTGTTTCAAAGGGCATTGATGACAGCTGAAATAGAGCTAGGATCTCATTATCAGAGATTATTGAGCTTACCTCTGCAAAGGTCTATGAGGCAATAAGACCTAGTCTAAAAGGTCAGAGCGGTTTTGAAAACACTTGCTGAAAGGTATGTAAGAAAGCATCTCTTCTTTGACTAGACAGAGGCTAAAGGCTCAAAATCTCTATCTCATATTGTCCCTGTTTGGAGCTGGGATTTTAGTTCAACACATTGCTAGAGACAAGGCCCAGCTGTGAAGCTTGGAGCTGGAGACAGTCTACTATGGTATCTGTTTACACCAGAAATTTGGTTTGGGACATTATCTAGTCAGAAATACTGGCAACCTGCCTCATTCTATTCAAAACAAATGCCCTGGATATTGCCAAGTCCAAATATCAATAAGAAATCTTTTGGGGAGAAGATGATGGAGTAGAAAATTACTCTGAACCTTCTTTCCCATCACCACTTCAATAAACTGAAGTGTCAAGGGATTGCTGTGATCAGTATCAAAACCTTCTCTTCTCTGCTCATTTTCAGCTCCCTGTGTGTAAATTTGACTGGAGAGGTGAGAACAGGCTTTTATCTACAAAGGCCATGAAATGAGTTAGGAGATGTGAGCTTTGTGTCTGGTTCTAGTCATCACTCACTTTCTCTCCCAGCTCCTTAACTTCTCTTTGCAATGGCTATAAAGGAAGCAGTAGTGCCTACTTTTTGCAAAATGCTTTTAGATGCTCAGCTAACTGATGCTTTCTCAGCACTGCTAGAGAAGAGGAAGGAGAGGAACTGTAGAGAATGGTGCGAACGGGTAATGGGACAAAACCAGCAAAGGTTTAGGCTGGAAATCAGGAAAAAATTAACATTGAAGACCATTAGACTGTGGAATATGCTCCCAGAGGGAACTGCTGGCAGCCCCACTATTTGAGTCATTTCAAATAAGACTGGACAAAGCACTAGAAAATACACTGTAGGGAACAGCCCTGGGCTGACCTTCAGGGAGTGGAGGGAAGAAAAGGGGGGAAATGGACTGCGTGACCTAACAGGTCTTTTCCACCCCTAATTTCTATGAATCTGTTACTGGCTAATGAAAAAATGTGATGTAAGGGCAGCCTGCAGTGATTGGCAGACTAAATGAAGGTCAGGAATAATTTTTTGGATGCCTTGAGCACAGTGCGTGTCCCAAGCACTGACCACACTCACTCGGCATGTTTAGCCACCTGGCAGGACCGCTGTAGCCAACCCAAATAGTTCATATAAAATTGAAGCGAAACAGCAAACAACCATCGTTCTCAGAAATGTTCACTTTTCCTGGGATTTCTTTTTCTCTCTTTTCTATTTTTTTCCCCCCAGACAAACCAAAAACAAGCGATTGAGTTGAGGTATTTGCTGAGTGAACTCAGCCTGGTCAAGACCGACTGGTATCTGGTGGAACCACTGTTGGAAACAAATAAGCATTTACAAGAGGAAAGTCCACCCGCTGTACTTGGATACAAGCTCAGGCTACTCTTGAGGCAGCAGACAGCTCCTCAAACTTGATAGAGCATGGTAAATATGGACTAAAACATCCCCCATACACAGACACACATCCTTCTAGGATGTCCTTCCCCAGTGTCTTCTTTTTACAGAGCCCTTGGAAAGAAAGCCTTATGTTGCAAGCACCTGGAAAGTCCTGGCTAGATCTCATTCCTCTACACTGCCAAAAAAACTCTGTCTCCTGTGATTACCAGTGCTCTCCTGTTCCTAGGGCCAAAGTTTGGTGATTCATATATGCTTGGGTTGTGTGTTTTGCTGGTGCATTCGGATTGCCATTCCTGATCTTGCCTCAGCCTCTTCCAGGTTTGTCTGCTGGAAGAAGGCAAGATGAGTGTTGGCTTCAGCTAATGTAATTCTAACTGGCAAAGGATTTTAGTAAAGCACAAGAGGAAAGATGGGAATTAAAAACACAGGCAAGAGGAGGTGGGGGAACTGGAATCCGCCAATAGAAGCAAAGCAGGCATGACTATCTGGGGTCAGTGGAGAGGAAAGAGCGGATTATTGCCAATGGAAGGAGGATCTAGTGAACAGTGAAAAAGCCAGAGGTGTAGAGTTAAAACAGAAGTGGTCACACACAGTTTAAACCCAGCTCTTCAGCTGGGGAGGATTCACTTTGCCCTTGCTCTGGAAGGTTGCCCAAATTTTATGCCATTTTATTGGAAGGTATTTCTATGGACTCCAAGCAGTAAAAGCTCACTGTACTGGAAGCACTTGCCATTCAGGGTGTGACCTGAGGGACCTGCATGATCCTTGTTTACTGCCAGCCCATCAAGCCCTTGGCATACAGTGAAGATGCTCCGTGAAGAGTTAGACTTGAGGAGGAAGCAGCAACCCTGAGTTCTTGGTGCACCCTCCAAGGACAACCAGAAATGCATTCCCTGCCCCATTTCCCACTAAAACTAGACTCCACATCTGACTCCACATCACTTAAAGAAGAAAATATCCCTTTCTATGGTCCTCAAATACAGGCAGGGCAATAAACATTGCCCCTTTGCCTATATGCCATAGTGTGCTTCCCCTGAATTACAGCCCTCTGTCGGTTTCCTTTTCAGTTACAAGAAAACAAAAGCAGAGAACAAAGCAGCTTTACTTTCCTCCTTTGCTTACCTGGCAAAGCATCCTTAGGTTTATTTTTCTTACTTGTGGCTTTATTTGTCAGTCCAAGTATATCAAATCAAACATAGGTTTTGGTCAGGATGGATCTTGAACGGAAAACGACATTCTCTCTCAATGTTTTGTAGATCAGAAGAAGTTAAACTAAGGCTATAATTACAGTGGTATAAAGCAGCAAGTGATGTGGGAACAGAGATCAGATAATGACAGACAGAATTAATTATGTGCAACAAGACCATTGATCAAAGATTGTTATAGGAAACAATGAGTCAATGTATACTACAACCTACATGAAATGGAAAGCATACTCTACAAATTTGTGGGGGAAAAAAGCTACATTGCCTTTTCATAAATGGATTCTTCAGAGAAACACATAAAGGGACACTGTGTCTGGGTCTTGTCTGCCACCTGGTTTTAACTATTTGCTTGTCAGAGAGGAGCCAAAACAATTGAAGTCCATGTGAAGTCATGACCTAAAGTTCATTTAGTCACTGACTAAAATTAAAAATCCCAGGTTGTATACAGAGTCCCTCACAGGCACAGAGGATGAAGACTCACCTTTTGGTTTAGGCCTGTCTTTTATGTTTGTGTCTCTGAAGTACAAAGAGAGAAGTCTACAACCATACCAATGGCTTTCAATTTTTTATGACTTGTAAATCTTCTTTCACAGCAGAGGCATGGATCTCACCTAGGAAACACATACCTGATGTGTGACCTGTTGGGATCTGCAAAGAGGAGGCTGAAAACCTCAGGGCTTTGTGGCGAGGAAAACCAGTAGCTGTCTCCTCACAAAAGTACGCCTTCAGATTGAGTGCATTGCAATATTGTAGTCGGGGTTGTTGCTATTCCCAATTTTGATCTTCTTTTTGTCAGGAAATGTCACCATCTTTGGCTCATACTACAAAAAGGAGCTAACACCTGCTTTCACACCAGACACGGCTGGACATCCAAACTCAAGGCTCCAGGCAACTCATTTGGCATCAGTCTTGGCCCTGTTATTAACTTTCCATATCTCTCCAGCCAAATCATATCAACTCAATATCCTCCTCCACAGAAGCAATGGTGATTTTTCCTTTTGCTCATATCTCTGCCACCATAGCTGCCACCAGCATTTCTAGTAATCTTCTCTTCATAAAAGAAACCTCCCCTGGACCAAGAGTTCTCAAACAAGGTCCTGCTTTTGTTGGAGAAGACCTCAGGTCTTCACATGCACCTGCCATTTGCTGCTCTTGAGCATAGTTTACAAGCAAGAATTAAATGAAGTTTCTGTCAGGCCAAGAGCAGGATGCAAGAGAAGACATGAATCCCTGTCTGCCCAAGATTTAAGGAGTATTTCAGTTTTAAGTTTATTGCATATCAAACAGGCAGAGGAAGAGGACATTGAGCTGTTTCCCATGATGTTCCCTTTCTACCTAAGACAAGACTCACAGATATTTTGATAGCAAAACTCCCTTTTTTCATTTTCAATCAACAAAATATAAGTCTCTTGCTTATCAGAGAGCTATGCTGGAGCAGACTGTTTTGCATTTGGTAATGAATTGCATACCATCTTTAGATAGAGATCTCTTGGACTCATTTTTGGCATCTGTGAGGAAATATGTTCTCCACCTGCTCTCTGTCCCATGCAAACACCATTCCCACAGCATGTTTCTCTGCTGCAGACAGATCCTGCCACCTAGTGCATCCAGATGTGTACTAGCCCCATGGCACACCTGGAACAGCTGGCTGGACTCCTACTCTTGACGTGGGATAACTTGATTTCTTCATTACACCTTTTTCTGCAGTCACTGAAGGGTAAACACTGCCATCAGGAGCAGTTTTCCTGAGAGATGCATCTGGGCAAATATTCCCCTAGGACCTGGATTGGTTTTCAAAACAGACAATTTTATTTTCATTTCCATTTACAAAATGGCACCTCTGTATTTTCTGTTAGTAATATGGAGGAGTCAAAGGCGAGATCTCATCACAGGTGGGGGGATGGAGACCCCTGAGAAGGGGATGGAGACCCCAGTGTGGGGATGGTGACCCTAATGAGGGTATGGTGACCCCTGAAAAGGGGATGATCCCAGTGTGTGCCTCAAGGACATTTAACCTTGATGAAAAAAGGTAACTTGCATTTTGAGTTCTGTGTTGCGGGACATGAACCATCAGATGAAGAAGATCTGAACTAAACTGGTGTTGGTGCCCCATGATGAACTGTTTTTCCTGCCTGAAGTATCTACCCATCCTAATGGAATATTGCCTACAATATGGAGGGGTGGAAGACAGCCCTGGAAAGAACAAGGACTATTTAAGCAAGGAAATAGATAGATTTAAGATATGAGTGACGGAATATAGTATGGAATAAGGGGTGGAGTGTTATGGGTTAGCAGAGTAGGCCTAAATTTAGGCTTTAAAGTTCAGACTAGGCCTGGGATTTTCAGCTGACTTGAGCTGGGCTGGACTAGCTAACAGCTGACTTCGTCTAGCCAGTAATGTTGTATTCCATACCATATTACGACATCATCTCAAAAGGGGTAAAATCCAGTGTGTGGGTGTGGCTTAGTCAGTTCCACCATGCTTGAAGTACAGAGAAGGACGTGCTACAGCTCTTCTACTATGCTAGGCCTTGCTCCTGCTGCCGCTGCTTGCATTTTGTTTGAGTTTCAGGGAAGTAGAAACACTTTGTTGTTACTCTTTCTGTTTCTTGCTAAGTGTCTTTTAGAGTACTTATAGATCTAGAGTAACAGACTTTGTATTAACTGGGGAGTGGGAGGTTATTTCTTGTTACATATAACTTGTGTACGTCTGTGTTATATTGTAGTTTTCTCTTAATTTTCTCTTTTCTGTATAAATACATACAGTTAGTTTCAGCATAAACCTAGTTTGGAGGGGGTTTTTTCCCTCTCCCTCTTCTTCCCTTGGCTTGTTGGTTAGGTGGGGCAGGGAACCCTTTCTATCTGTCTTGGACACTTGGCGTTTTGCCAGCTCAACCCAAGACAACAGTCCACAGCATCCTCACAAGGGGAAAGTGGAGGGGTAGGCACTGATCACTTTTTCCTGTGACAGGACTTGAGGTGACCAGTGACAGGACTTGAGGAAATGTCATGAAGCTGAGTCAGGCGAGGTTTAGGTTGGATTTCAGGGGAAGGTTGTTCACACAGACAGTGGTCAGGAAGTGGAACAAGCTCCCCAGGGAAGTGGTCACAGTCCCAAGTCTGACAGAGTTCAACAGTGCTCTCAGGCACAGGGTGGGATTCTTGGGTTGTCAGGAGTTGGACTCCATGATCCTCATGGGTCCCTTTCAGCTCAGGGTAGTCTATTATTCTATGATAACAAACTGGGTAAGCAGATACATGGGCAACCTATTTTTTTATTCTATACTTCTTAGGTTATATCCTTATTCTCTGTCTTGCTCAGTCCAGGATCTAAAGGAACAGTATCGTCCAGTGTTATGGTCTCGTCTTACCTCCTTATTCTGTGAAGTTTCCTCTGTGTCATGAAATGAATGGCCTTTCAGAAAGCCCTCAACTTTGCTTCTAGTCACAGGTGGCTAGTAAAAAGGAGAGAGTACACAGCCAAAGATTGGATTAGAGGTTGTCAGGGAAACAAAATGGGATTTAAGTGTACATTTGTGGCCTGATTCCCCTCCATAAAAGAGCTACTCTCCCTGTGTGTGCGTGTGTGTATGTGTGTGTGTGTGTGCATGTGTATGTGTGTTACACTGTCTTCCTCTGAAAAATCAGGTCTGAGCCAGTGTCAGAGAGGGAATACCAAACTGGACACAAAAGATATGATATTTGACAAATTCTGTTTATAAAAGTGAAATTCTCCTTTCTCTTTACAAGAACAGCTTATAAATCTTCAGTCCAGGTCTGGAAGTCTTAATGCTTCCACACTTTCCTCCTCACAGAGCCAATGATCCTGTTTTCTGACAGGACAACCATGAGCTTTTTGCACTCCACACTGAACAAATATCCACTTCTTTCCTCATCTCTCATCTCTGAGAGGAAGGTATTTGTTTTTCTCCACAGTAGCAATATAATGTATTGCTTCAATCCTTCGTTAGCTGACTAATCCAATTCATGTCAGCTTTTCCTCTTTTCTTCTGCCCTGTGTTTCTAACCTTGCACCTAGAAAAAAGCTATCTTTGCCATCCATTTTCCAACAGTTGACCAGCCTTGTTAAAACTTGTACTTTTCTTCTGTTCCACTTCTTTTTCTCCAATGCTTATCATGGTAAATAGATTCAAACCAGTAAAGTGGTTTTTACCATTCTTTGAAATTATTTACCAAGAGTCTTGGTAGACTTTCCACCACTTGTGTGGCTTTTATACAAGATCAGAGCCAAATCACAGCAGCAGGAGACCAGTGTGAAGGGAGAGCCACAGACTGCTTTCTCATGCAGTGCCAGAAAACGGAAGGGGGATCCCTCTGAGCCACAGCACAGCTCAGTTGGATGCCAGGATAATGCGTTGATCCTGCCCCAAGGAGAGGATTGGGAATGGTAGTGGAGCCCAGTTGGAGTGGGAAGCAGCTTATGACCCATCCTGACACTCTTGGCATCAAAAAGATGGCTCTCCAGACGTCCCCTGAAGACAATTGCCTACCTATAACTCATTTGTTTTAGTCTCCCAAGGTGCAGCAGAAGAAGTAGGAACTGCACAAACAGGAGCATGTTTCTCACCTTGATGGGTTGGCTTGGGCTGACTGTGATGCTCACGCTCCACCAAAGTGGAGGAGCTGTAAATCCAGAGGGGAAGGATTCAGATGGAGTGAGAGGGAAGCAGAGAGATCCCTGCCTCAAATGACAGTCCCCTCTCTAATCCCTCCTGCCCTCCACTGAGAACTCTCCCAAAAGTTTCATCACTTCCATTCCCTCTCTGTAATCCATGACTTTTCTTCTGCATCTCTAACCTATAAAGCTTCAGCTTTAAACCACCTGGCCCTGTGACTGCCTCCTGAATCACACACCTGTCAAAAAATAACCTTAATCACCTCCATATCCTCTCTGCAGTTCTCTGTGATTTTTCCTAAGTCTGTTTGACACTTGTGGTCTCCAAAAGTATGCTGATCTCACACTTGCCTACTGGAGTTCTCCTGACTGATCCCAGGATTTTCATCCCCATCTCCTGAAATCCCCTGGCCCCTTCCAGCCCTTATTCTCTCACAACACATCCTGCTGCTGCCCCGAAAAGAAATTTTGCCTACACTGCCAAAAAGCCTTCAGCCATCTCTGATCACAATGGAAAACTTTCTTCAACCACTCTCTCTCCCAGCTGTAGGAAATCCTGGGGGAGCTATTGAGTGACCTCCATAATGAAGTAGGTCAGATTAGATAACCACAATAAGCTTTCCTGGCCCTAAAAGCCTCCTGCAAAACAAATTGCATGATCTAGCACATAAGAACACGGATTAATAAGGACACTCAGGGAGGTCAAACCCCATGTTCCTAAAGCCTCTGAAACTCTAGATGCCAAGAACAGTCTAAACCTACAGATCTACAGAGAGAGGAAAACAAGTGTAAGTGCAAAGGAACAATCTATGTAGCCCTGATAATACCAGCATTAAACCCATATCATTTGTTTTGTATTATTAGACAAGCTACACAGACATCTTGTATTCCCCAGTTTGAACTAGCAAAATGCCAATGGACAAGAAAAAAACCCACAAAAGTTTATTTTTGTAGGAATAATGTGATGACACATTTTCAGCAATATATACTATATTGTCAAGCCCTCATTAGACAAGCCAAATATTTTTGTGTAATTTCTGCAATAAAATATGAAAACAGCAACATTCAGACAGAGAGGCTGGCTTTTGTTAGAGTGGGGCTCCAAGAATAACAGCTTGTGAATTACCAACATCATTGTTTGGAGGAAGAAAGTTGCTTGATATTAACAAATTCATTAAGCCAAAACTTACATGCCTGTTAAAGCAGCCGTTAGCCTCAATCTTTACGAACTTGTGTCCCAAACATGCCGAATAATACCAGTCATGGGTACTGTGTCAAGTGCTCTGACAGAGTAACCTACAGCCGCTGGGGCACAGTTATGTCTTCCAGTAGATCTTAACAATGATTTATGACTCACATTTCTTCCATATACTATGGCACTTGTACAACAGTTTGTCCTACAAGGGTCATTTCACCCATCCATTGCACTGGAGAAATGCAATTGTCTCTACGGAACAAAGCAAGCAATCGTTGGAGCTGTTACAGTAGCAACAGGTGTCTAGAACAGGATAAGGAAGACTTTCATCTGCTAAGAGTCTTCAAACCTCTCCATAATTTATTCCCTGATCTCCCATCCCATGCTATCACCGGTGGACAACTGACCTGCAGAGCATGTCAATGTTGCATTTTTCAGCTAGGGAACGTGCACAGAGACAGGGCATGAGCCCAGACCTAAGTGCAGTCCAGGGCCTCAGCACATGGCAAACCTTTTTTCTTTCTCCAATAGAAACTGCCAAGAGGATTTAAGAAGACGGATAGCAATTTGCCCGGGAGAATTTTGGCGAGAACATCAGTGTGAATGTTCCAACCCCTCTGATAAACTTCATATGATATTACATCTTTAGGTATGCAGTGTTAGTGTCTGACTACACAAACACAAAATTTATTTATTTGCTGCTTGATTTGGGGATTTTTTCAGTCTTAAGGGCAGTTTCTCCTTCTCTTCATCTCGTATCTTTGAGAGATCTGATCCCAGATGACATGAGGAAAAAAATTTTTCCACAGAATTATTGAGGCAAATTACAGCAAAACATGTGGGAATATATTTTAAGCACCCACATTGCTAAACATTCACTTTCCTTGTTATCTACTCCTTTTCCAAAGGAAATGGTTTGGTCTTCCACCTCAGCTGAAACTCCCATTTGCACAGCATGCTTCAGAAATCTCATTTATGCTGTGTAGGGCTATCATGTTATACAGTCAGATTTTGATCTGGAAGGCCACAGAATTGAGTGAACATTTAAATATGTGATGATTATGGTGGAAATGCTCTTTCCATTCCTTAAAAAACTGTAGGAACATTAACAGATACAGAGACATAAGATTGGTTTTTACAGATGTGTCTAAAGGAAGCAAACCTTTGGAGGTTCAGGTAAGTCCGGGTTTACCCCACTTCATCAAGAAATCTTTCTTGAAGCTGAGATAAATCAGTTTTAGACAAGGATTGTGCAAATTTTCACCTTCTAACCTGTCCACACACATTTCATTTGGCTCCAAAATAACACTTCATTGTCAAGAGACACCATGAGTATTGCAGAGATGTGCAATTCCCATTACAGTTAACTGACATCCTGCAAGACCATTTATGGAGCTCTGCCATCTTGAAAACGTTTCTTCCCTGCCATAGTTTGTGGCTTATAGAGGAGAAAAATATCAAGTCTGGAGTGACAGAGACTTTGAAGTAAGACAGAAACTCAAGGTTCACTTTAATCCCTACGTCCCTGGGAAACTCAGCTGCCAAATATCTGTCCTACCCAACAGAGCAAGCCAAAGAAGCCCTACTTCTACGTGTCACTGTCTTTTACCAGTCAAACAGAGCTAGGCTTTAGCTGGATTAAAGCAAAACTGTACAAATCACCAGGGACACATTATCAAACAAACCCTTAGACAGCATGGAGACTACCATGGCAGGATCAGATAGGAAAGACGGATCAGTGTATTATGCTTTTGCGTAACCAAAGAGTAGGATGAAGTAGCAGCAAATTATCTGTGTTATTCCTCCACCCTCCTCAGGGAATGCATGTCCCAATGAATAAAAATCCACTCCTGTAGATCTTTCAAACAACCCATGGAAAATCTCCTTCCTTCTTGCTCTGTTGCCAGTGACAAAACCTGACACCAAAGCACCCACCAGCAGCCTGTGGTGACTGCAGTAGACAAGTAACAGGACCAGGATGCAAATATCTGTTATGTTAAGCCTGTCTTATATCAATACTGATCAATAACCTATGTGATGTGCCTGTTACCTCTATAAAGACCCTAGTGCCCACTAAAAACTGGTACTGTATTGACAGCATCCACTGCCGCTGTCAAAAGAATTACCTGAGACCAAACACCAAATCATAGTAGGCACTGTTTAAAATCCACTTTATTTTGTCAAGAAATCCTCTGTTGCACTTGAGAATGGAAAGAAGAGTAGATAATAAGCCACAGTCCCTTTTCCTATAAAACATTATACTGGCAAGCACAGGAAAATATTGGCATGGAAGGCTGTTCATGCAAGCACTGTCCCTCTATTGTACTTATTGTCAGCGTTCATTAAAGCTTGAGGTATCCAGGATGCTCACCCTAGCACACATTACCATCATAAACTCCTGCAAAACAACATTTATAGTCAAAACAGAGAACAAATGAGCAAATTAGATGATTTTGATAATTGAGAGGTCTGAAGATGAAGCTCTAAAACTTCTCAAGGGCATACAGGTTGCAACACTGAGCACTCAGAAAATTCTATAATTTGGAAATGTAGGTGAAGTTCCTGGTTTGTCTACCACTTTGCTGAATCCCTTCATGTACTCACTCTCTCTGCTTTCAGTCCCACGTGTAGTGGCTGAGTTCTGGCACCCTGTCCAAGTCTCCCCATCCTGGGAATACCGACCCCTTTGGTTCTGGAATCAAAATGACCACACGGCACTTATAACATTTCCAGACAGACATAAATACACAGATTAGTCTTTTCTGCATTTTTCCTCATAAAAACAACAGCAGCTTCGAAGCGCATTGGCACAAGCACTGAGATTAAGTATTGCAACCTGCTATTGTTGGCAGGGTTGCTCTGGCTTCTTCTGCTTTCCCCACCTCCTTGTAATCCTCTCTTGTCTTGGAGAGTAGTTAAATGCTATGTCCATTCATGTCACCACGGAGTAGTCTTGGCAGATGCAAGCCCCACGGCTGGGATGTTTTTACGAGAACCGTTTTCATATTTCACTGTTTGCCTGGCTGATTCTTTATCTGTTCTAGCAGTTATACAACTAAACATACTGAACCTTCTGTCAGATGATTACATATTCCATGCTGAATTGCAGGATATGGAAATACTGCCAAACTCAGTCCGAAACTAACTCTGTCAACCTCAGTACACAGCTAAGAATGAATTCAGACCTTAAGCTCCTTCACACTGGTCTTTGGGAGTAAATAGAAGCAAATCATCAGTAACATGTCTCTCAGTTTGTGCATCCATGCTTTTCTAGACCCAAAGGCTCCTGTGGACAACCTTTAGGTGTGAGTGACAGGCTTGTATATAGCACCTCTCTGCTCAGAAGTACAAATTGAGGTTGTTAGAATCCTACAATTTAAAGCTGAAAATATTTGCGTATAGAAGCAATGGTTGTCAGGCTCGTAATGAAGGAGGAAATGTGGCAGCAATTGGAACCTTTTCCTTCACTCCTTGATATTGACCCAGTCCAGCTGGGAGGGAGGTGGAGGTGAGGGAGGCAGGAGCAGAGAGGACCTTATTTCCCTTCTCCTCCTGACAGCTCCTGGGGGGCAGCTGCCTGACACAGTCATTTGTTTTTGCAGAAAAATTTGGGGGATTTTCAGGTCACTTTTAAGCATCCCTGAGACCAAGGAAAACATGAGGTGGGGTTTTTCTCTGAAGAAGTTTTCATTCTTTTTTAAACTCATGATTCCCTAGGGAATGACCTCGTGAGGAAAATGCTGATCTGACCAATTGCTTTATCATTCCACTATTGCTACTGTATCAAACCATTAATACATCTTGAGAGCCTGATGTGCACATGATCCAAAGTGAAGAAGACAGATGATTGTAGTAAGAGTTCAGGAAGGGATTTTCCCCACAGGAGAATCCTAAGAGAGAACAGACACATGGAAAGAAGGAAAAGCAAATATACTGTTCCTATGTTCCAAAAAAAGCTATCAAAGTGTCCTGTACCTTAGATTTCAAGGTTTTCTGAAAGGTTGTCTGAGTTCTTCTATTAATATTGCCACCTGGACACCTCCCAGACATTTTAGCCAGCTTTATCATGCACTTCCCTGATGTTTTCAGTGCTCTTACTCTGATCCTGGTGAGTTACTTCCTACTTAGCCTGCTCTGTGATTTGTGGTCACAGCTGCCCACATGCAACCAGTATTCTTTTGTATCAAACATGGAGAAAGGTTGTTTATTTGTTTGTTGGCTTGTTTATTCATATGTTTTGAAAATAATGGCAACTCCATCTCCTACCAGTGTCAAAAAACTATAAAATAGGGCAAAGCAAAGGAAAACTCTGCCATAAAAAGGTGGGCAGGGAAGCTTTCTCACTGGAAAGTACTTCAAAAGTATCAAAGAGAGTGGCTGAATAACCATCTCCAGCATCCCTGGATGACTCACACACTGAATTACTAAAAAAAAAGTCATGTCCTGTTAATATTAGCATTTCAATTCCTCAGTCCCCAAAGATGGGACCACAGAGTGGTACTTCCCCTCAGATCACTTTTTCCTACATCACTTCTGTGCAACCCCTTGCTATCCCAGCTTCTCTGGACTCTAACAATTACTTCCCACAGATTTAATGAGGACTGCATGTTTCTGGCTATTTAGTTGGCTGTAACTATAATTAGACAGCTGACAAAGACTGGCTTGTTGTGTGCTCTTTTATTTCTGTGATTAAATATCATATTTTGTCTATGTGCAAGATGAAAGATGATTTTTCTCTTCTTTGTCACTCCCCAGACTCCTCAAGGGAGTTGATAAGTGTATGGCTGCTTTCTGCCTCTTACCTCACTACTAGCAATAAGACATTGCCATCATTACTAAGCTGATAAGTGTGTTGAAGTGGCATGTTGAGGAATTCAGTCAGCCTCCTACCTACGCCAGAGTTTTTCTATCTTTTTGCAGAAGGATTGCCTTTTGGGGAGGAAAAATAATTTATAAACAAATATTTTAATTTTTAAATGCTATGCTAGTTGTTTCATGGTAGTTTCATGGTTGGACTGCATCCCCCAACAGACCGAGATGTCCCCACACAGAACAGGGAAGGAGAGCAAGGTGGGAATTCTGTGACTAAAGCAGGATGCAGAGATGGGGTCAGGCCCATAGGAGAAAGTGTGGACATGAGGCTGGCCTGACATAGCACTTTCTAATAATATTTTTCCTCTGAAATATTTCCTGGTTTTGCTCAAATCTTTGCATTTTTTCATGCTCATGGCCCAATCTTTACATGAAATTAGAGCCTTTTAAGGAAAAAGTCAATGAAAATGTTTTTAAACAGACTGTGCTAGTAGAACATTTGTTAGTTTATTAAAATAAACACATTATCTTTATTAATCACTCATAGTAAAAACTTAGACCCAAAGTCAAGCCATAACAGATATTTTGAGTGAGAAGATAGCATTTCCAAGACAGTTACTTTTCTAACCATAGTTCAGGACCATACTAGCAAAAAACAAAACTGTCTGTAAAAGCACATAAAGCCATTCTTCATCTCCAGTTCACTGAGAGGAGCTAGAAGAGTATTATTACCAAGACAAATGGGTAAAAAAAAATCTCTTGAAAAATAAAGACCTATTTAAAAAAAAAATCAAAAAAATACTTTTGATCCCTAGTCTGTGAAATCTCCCAGTGAATGCAATGGTAATTATACTTATGTTGGGACAAGGTTTCTACTCTACCAAAACCAGCCATAAACATAGAGAAAAGTCAGGTGACAGATACTGGCACTCCTCACAATCTGGATTTACTGTGGATCCCACCACATCTCTCCAAGCAGACCCTGCCCAGAAAAAGATGGAAGAACCTTCTATCCCAAGAGAAGCACAAATGTCCTGTAAGTTTCCCACTCAAACAGACAGAATGGAAAGGTAACCTCTCTGTGGGCATGAGACAAAAATGGCATTGTTACCACTGGGCTTTATTTCATGGTATCAGAGGCAATGGAGGAATGGAAGTGAAGACTACAGGCCTGCAAGAAAAGCTCCATCATGCTTACATTGTGGCCAGCCTAACTCCAGCTGCTACATGTTTTCTATCAGGTTGCTTCTGGCAAACAAGCAACAGAGAGTAACATTCATTTTAGCAGCTACCGCTGGTTTCAACCTTTCTTCCTCTGTCAAGAATGCCCAGGCTATTGCTTAGGTAGCACACGAACAGCTTTCCCACTGTCTCTCCTGCTTCCTTCCACTGTTCCATAATTCAGCACAGCACCTTGTAACATTCAGAAATGATACCCCAGGGTATAATTCATAGCACCTTCTCAGTCCCCCCACCAGCCGCCCCCATGTGCCTTTCGGGTAGATCTCCTCACAAGTCAAGCGGGTCGGTAAAAATAGTTCTCCCTGTCTGCCCTTCTTCTGATTCATGGTCCACTTAGGTAACGTCTCTTTCAGCTACATGGAATGGCTGAGGCCTCCTGGACCCCAGGGACATTACATCCTCATAAATAAGGAGATTTATTTACAGATATAAATCAAGACACAACGTTTAGAACATGCTACAGGGAAACAGTAAAATGCAAGGAGAAAGAAAAAAGAATAATCAAAAGTTGAGGATTCTGGCCAAATTCTTCTTAAAATAGCTCTTTGAGGACATAGTGAACACTGTATCAAACTCACACAGAATCTTTGCTTCTTCATGACTCATTTCACAAGCTGGAGAGTAACAATTTCCTCCCTAGGCACCAACTAGCATGGCTAAGACTAGATAGATAGAGCTCAACCTGTTGTGATCAATCAGGTCCCTCTTTAGGGGAAACGATGCATTTCATCAAATGCTACTGTACCTCAAAATGTCAGCGTCCAGAAAATCATCATCTTTCACACGCACGCACCCTGCACACCCACACATATACACACACTCAGCCTGGTGGTCAGATCATCACCTGCTAGTGTTAACATGCACATAAGCAATTACAGAGCAGACATCTGTTCAGGATGTTGCTCATTGGATCAGCATCTTTGCCACGAGATGTCTGCAAGACTTTGAAGCATTTATTTTCTAATTCTGTGCTGTCTAATAGTGAAAGATTGTCTGTAAATGTTCCTCACGCTGGTGCAGCATTCATTGGCATGAATTATTCTGGTTCAGAGCTAAAGCAATGATGCTAATGGCAGAAAGTCAGCCTTGTGGACAGACAAGATGAAGCCCACTTATTTCAATTTTCACCAAGTGGGAATTATGGAGTCCTGCGTGGGAGAAGGTTTTGCAGATTTTCCTATAAACAATAAATAAGCAGTGTCTGTACCATGTTCTGTTTGACAAGATAGGAACTATCTCAGAGAAATCTAATAATGATTTGGGAATTAAAACCAAAACACAAGTCAGTTACAGGGTCTCATCTCAATTATACTGAAGTTTTATAATGTTCCTCAGAATGAATGCCAAAGCAAAGTTTGTGTTTTCACTGTGATTTCTGAATACAGGCTGATGCAACTCCCTCTGAGGGCATTGGTAATATCTTGAGATTGGCTTTGATGGTAATTAAAAATTAAACTGGACATTGGTTGCCAAGAAATGATAAATGCCCTTGCCAAGTCCCTGGTCCTCTGTCCTGGCACATTGGTAGCACAGGAACACAGCCCTGACCAGGACACTGCAGAGGTCATCATGCCCAAACTTCTGTGGCTGCACACTGTCACATTCAAAAATGCCAATTCTTCCTTTTTCCATCAACTACTTAAAAAAAAAAAAGAGAGAGAGAAGCAAAAATGCATCTGAAATACATGTAAGTTGGACACTACTCTTGAGTTCACTACTCTTGACTTCACCATGGGTGCCATGAATAACCCACAGGGATCCCAGCATTACATTCAGCTTAATGTGTGCTAAGAGCCAGGCAGAGTAGGGTGATTTTTCAGGATGGGCTGTGCCACATGTCAGACCTAAGCCCTTTCTCTGTGCCACCACCACTGTGTTTCGTGTGCCTTTGGGGATATTTCTTTGGCTGCACAGATGTAGCAAAAACGGGGAGACAGAATGGGAAGGAAGTAAGAGACAGAGAGAGAGAATGGACACACTCATCTAATATGCACAAAAGAACTTATATATCTGCACAGTTGGCTAATGTTGCCCATGCTGGGAGCTGGGGCACTCAGACAGGAGTTGGACACAGTGCTGGCTGCACCTCCTTAAAGCACAGCCCCCAACGTCACAGCCACAGCACCTCAGTGCCAGGTGGGAGAGCAGTGCCCATGACACCCACAAGGGGACCCACACATCCCCAGGCCAGGAATGACAGGCTGATCACCACAAGTTCTTGGAGATTGAGCCCATGACAAATGGTGCCATCAGCATGTGTGTTTGCTCCATGCTGAGTTGCAGGCAAAGTCTGGAGCCAGTGCCAGGGCACTTGAATTGGTTACTACAAGGCACCCAGGCCTTGCTCACATTTAATGCCCACACCATATGCTTATCCTGAGCAGATATTTCATGCTTCTCATCATGGCCATCGCGCTGTGGTGGCTGAGTTTTGCACCTCGCTGGGCTGCCGTGGAGCCGGGAGCAGGGTGGGAATGGGGAGGGATGGCCGACACTTCATTCAGTGATTGCAGCCCTCCTCCCAGGCTCAGACTTTGAAACAAGACATTGGCAGGCCTGCTTAGAGAAATGATTTCATCCATGTATGTATTAAGCCAAAGAACACAGTACTTGTCCCTTTGGTGTTTATTTTAAAATAATTATTACATGTTCCCTTCTCTTTCAGGAACATTAAACACAATGCTGCACATGATTTTGTTCAGGAAGGCTGCAGATGGCTGCAATGAGGGAAGGTCAGTGGCAAGTACTGACATATGCATTATGGCAAGTACTCAAAAATGAATTTCTCATTCCCTTCAGCCTGAGGAATGTTGAATTCCAATGCCGTTTTGAGGGAAATGAAGATCAGTAATAGCTGGCTGATTATTTGGTTGTTGATTTTTCTAGTGCTGGGCCACCAGGCCTGTTGTATTTGTACTCTGTAAATCAAGAGCAGACCTTTGCAACCAAGTGTCATTGTTTGGTAGCAGGAGAGGCTTTCCTTAAGCAGCTGTCCTCTGAAAAACATGCTGTGGTTTGAAAATGTGGTTGCAAAATGTGGACGATGTGCACAGGAGTTACTAATGCTTGCAAGAAAATGTGCTGCTTCATCTCCATTATGATCATTAACCACAGCTGTGGTTTTGCAAGTGAGGAATTCTGCTCTCATTCTTAGTGCTCAGATTTGGATTTCACAAGCAGAGACACAGGTAGTTCCTAGAATTCATTTCCCAGCTACAACACATACATATACAGAGACTAGAAAAAGACTTCCCCTTATCTTAATAGACCTAGCACACAGACTGCAGAAGGAATTTAAAACAGGGCTTTAATGTCAGATGTTTCATATAGACCATATTTCTCACAGTGAAAAGGAAATAAATATATATATATTTTTAAAAAAAAATACAATACACTGTCCAGGAAAACAAAGCAAGCCAGCCAGTTCTATGACCATTTGACTAGGAGACAGCTCCAGAGTCATTCCAGTACTGGCAGTACAGCTAAGCCAGAGTTCTCCTACAAGCCAGACGACACACTTGGAAAAATATATTCCAGAGCTTGTTATCCATCTCCCGCACCTGCCAAATCTGCCCATATGGGACCACAGGTGTTGGCTCAACCCAAGGAGGAAATGGATGGAAAAAGGCAGCACGATGTAGACTATCAAGACCTCAAGCAGTGCGTATCATCAAGCCAGTGCTGAAGTAGCTACATGTGCCAATTTCTGATGAAAGGATTGTGATCTTCAAAAAGTCCAGTCCAACTTAGAAGGTGCTTTTAGATATATACATGGGCAGATATTTAAAAGTCTGACATAGAGCATGCAAATCCAGCCTGGGATGCTCCTTTTTTACACATGTATGAACACAACAGTTGTCAAATATTTGTGGGCACAGCGTGCTGGAAAGCACAGCTTCTAGCTTTAGTGGTACAGAGCCCTTTGGGGCAGTTTAGTATGAAAAAGCAATTCCCTGAGCACTGTTATGATAACTCTGCTTACAGTGTTGCAAACAGACCAACAAACTGTACTCCAAATTCCCAAGCTGCTCATGTCTGGAAATTGTATCTCAGTGTTAGTGCAGAAGGGTGCCCAAGCTAAATACCACGCTGAAAAGCAGGATATATTATCCAGAGAGCACTGCAGTGTTAACATGGCTGTGTGGCTTCTGGAGCTGAGACCAAAGGGGCTGAGGGGTCTCTGAATCCCGCAGATGTAACCAGGGAGGAATTTTCTTAGCACCTGCATAGATCTGATTTATCTTCCAGGCAAACAAAGGAGAGTTGTCCTTGACTAAGTGCAACATACCTGGATTTTGGTTCCACAGGCTGGCCCCAGGCTGCTGGCTGCAGATGAGTCAAATCCTGAGCAGTGCACGGATCAGCACAACATTTGTCACTGGGAATCAAGCATGGGAATTTTAACATCAAAAGTACAAAAGCCCAGCACTTGAACAGGAACAACATCTCTTACATTGCCAGCTTGAGCCATCCAAAAGTTGCAGACAGGTTCCCATACTCATGAACTTTAAACAAAAATCACACCACAAGATATGATTTTAATAACACATTTGGGGTTGGTTGCATTTGCTCTCTAGGGGTTTTTTACCACTGGGGTCTACTTCCAAACACTTTCACAACAGGAAGTCTCAGAATATGTTATTTTATGCTATTTTTCAAATGAAAGCTGAGGTTCTTATGCATTCATCTTAACTCCAGGAGCTATGTTTTTTAAGGCATACACCAAATGTCAAGGGACTCACAATAAAATCACAAGAATTGGCAAGATTGCCTTTGCTGGCTTTGGGGAATGAGCAGGTTGTTGTTGGAGCCACACATTAGAGGGAGACACACTCGCATGTTCTTGACCATTGAATTATGCACTGAGGTATAATGGCAATCCGCCCAGCTCTGACATACAGCAACAAGAACAGGATGCACAAAATTCTCAGGCCTCTTAAGCTAGTGGAGAAGCTTTGTTAGTTTCACTAACAAGGGAACCAATGACATAACCTGCCATAAACATGTTGGGACCATTATATACACAGACATGAGATATATTTAAACTATTAAAACCCATTTAATAACCAAAAAGACAGCTGTGTAATCTGCACTTTACACTCACAAAAAGGAAATAAAAGTAAAATGAACTGGAACATGGGTGTCTAGAGACAAGGGGTGAGAGAAGCCTGAAGACCTCTCAGAGAAACCTAGAGCCTGCTTCAGCAGGAAAGCGCTCTTATCCTCCATTCTCTCTTGCTCTGTAGAAACCATACTTTATAGTTTTATTTGTTTGTTTCTTTTAATAGCATTGCCCACATACTAACAATGGGACAGTTTTCAAGCATGGGGAGGAAGCTGGGAGCAGGACTTCATCTTCTCCATTGATGGGGGAAAACAAATGTGTACATATCTCTGTGTCCAAACGAGCTTGGTACTATCACCTGGGATCAAGACAAAGACCAAGCAAGTCAGTGTACTAGTCCTTAATTTTCTTGCATGGAAGTGCAAGCACTGAGGTACAATATGGCAGAAAAAAGGGACCTGGTCTCTTCATCTATCTCTGCCTTTTGCCTTAAAGGCATGGTAGATTTACGAGGAATAGGAACACTGACTTAAATGTATTTAACTAGGACTATGTTCAGAATGTATTTGGGGTATAGAGGTTTTTATAAATCATATCACTTATGTTTTGCCATCTCTATGGAGGACATGTTTAGCTGCATAATAACTCACTGAGGTTTTGTCAGGATCAATTTACATTTGTCAGATGTTTTGCAGTCTTCAAAAAAAAGGCCATAAATAATGGCATTGCACAAGTATTTCATCTTGTTAAATGTTATGGTATGTAGCCCACAGAATAGGAAGAAGAGGGAATGGAGTGATGTATTTCTTTCCCAGTGTGCAAACACTGATCTGAAGAGAGGAATCAACATACAAAACACAGCAACATCGATCCCTAATACCAAAACTGAAATCAAGAAACCCAAGGTGTCTAAATGTCTGTATCTAATTTATGAGCAATTTACAATGAAGTTAGATGATATAAAAATGTATACAAATTTGTAGCCTTGTACACCAGGGCAGATAGATAGTTTAACTACAAAATAATGAACATGAAGTGTCTCTTGTGTGCTGCCAGGTAGACATTTTGATTGCCCAGATTTCATTAAACTCAAACCAGAGAGAGCTTGCAGTCTTCCAAACATTCTTTAACTCTATCAAGTGTGTTGGTGCTCTACAGCCGATGACAATATATTTCACCAGAGTTGCCAAAAAATTGTTTAATTTTAAGCGATGCCTGTACTGCATTACTTTTACAAGTTAAGCCAGCATGTAGGGCACGATCAACTCCATAGAAGAATAAGCCTATTGCCAGTGTTTTCTTTGCATCTGTAAAACCAATTTCACACAGCCATTCTTTAACCAAGGAGAAAGACAACAAAAACAATAAAACCCTTGTTGTGTCCTCCTCTCCTCTAGCCTGCAAATCAGCATTGCTTTTCCCAGCTTTGCCAATCAGACTCAAGCAAATGAAGAGTTACAGAGAATGTCTGTGCTGCCAAGACCTATTTCCAGTGGACTTTGATCAAATGATGCTGTAATCCCTAATGGGAAGCATACCTCATTTATAAGGTATTCTTTGGTGTCATTCCCAAGGAACAGGCACACGAGCTGTTGAGCAGCAAAGCTCTTTCTCTACAGAAAGGGCAGCACTGCCATGTCCAAGGCAGGTGTGAAAGCTTGCCCAGGACAGTGGACTTCTGGTGTTAGCCATTGCTACAGTCAGAAAAGACCAAGGTGCTCAGAGGCAAGTCTTAGTGCTGGAATTCCTTCAGCCACAGACCTTCACCCAATAGCAATGACTAACTCACAGCAGGGCTTTCCAATTTTATCTTTTCCAGCAAGGAACACAACAGCAGGCTGTTCTGACATTTGCACTTTGCTGCAACTTTGTTAAACTTAAGAGGCTCGGGTTGTTCAGAACAGTATTTTGTTTTCCCTGAAGTTTTATTCCAAGACCAAGGACAATTAGCTCACATTTTAACAAGGAAGCAATGTAAATGCATGACATTCATAAAAATGATTTATCATGCTATTAAATTAGGATTAAAATCATCAAAGTTCATAATAGCCAAAGAAAAAACAAATATAAATTATCTTCATACTCAGTTTGTACTCTGATGTTTATCAGCCTGAAACGCATGTATTTATTCTCCAGTGCTGCTGTGCAATTTTGTCATTGTATCTCACTGTTTGGAAAAATCATGATGTTCATTCTATGATGAATAGCAGCCCTTTTAATTGAAAAGTTTTATACAGCTCTTATCTGCTTAAAAATTCCTCCACAAATAGGTTAAGCTTCCAGAGTTTAAGGCATTTGGGGCACCCCCAGGTAAACCTGCTGGAGCCTGGTGTTCCAGTGGACACAAGGAGAGCCCCTTGCCACCCAAAACCCTTGTCCAGTTGTCTATGTATTTATGAAAGAGTGTGCTCTCATAAATAATAAAAATGTTATTATTTTTGTTGTGCTCTTTACTTTTTTCGTTATTTTTTCACTGGTTTTACATGCAAACCAAAAAGATTAAGATGTTTTTCTGCAAAAGCAGTTTCAATCCAATACATTCCTCTCCCATTTTCTTTCCCAGCATATTAAGAAATGGCATAGATATCTATTTATCATGAGATATAAATATGTCAATAACTCCTCAAGAAAAGAAGAAACAACATGTCCCAGAAACAACAAGAGATTAGGTTGTCTTTCTGCCACTGGCTGCCTCCATGATACTAGGAAGAAAAGTTATCTGTGCCTTTGTTTTATTAGTGAAATGACGCTATATTAATTCCTTCATAGGACTCTTGTCTGAAAAATATTTGGGCACTTTCTGTAAGAAATATTATGTTCTCTTAGTCAGGGTTTCCCAAGCAATCAGGTTTTCCCTTTCACACAAATATATAGAAGTCCCTTTTAGCAGCTTTCTGCCCTTCACTAATATCTTTCATAAAAATCCTTCCTGCACCACCCTGCCAGCCCTTAGATTTTGACCAGAGAGAAGCTTCAGAGTGTGGCAAAAGCTACATCCCTGCAAAGGTCCAGTTTACATGAAGTTTAAGGATCCTGCTCTGCTATGACAGACTATAAGCCTGCTAGCCCTTCTTGAGGTTACAAAGTGATGAAAAGATTCACCTGACTGAGAGTTGCAAATAAAGCCTCTTGAGCAGTAAAATCATCAGGAAAAATCTATCCCTGAAGTTAATAGGTAAGAGCCAGTTCAGATAAACTGCACTCCTAAGGAGGACCTAAATTTGAAGCATGTGGGAAAGGTTTCTGAAAGTGAGTGCCTTACTTATTAATTGCTGGAAAGATTCCTGGTTTAGATGTCTGAACTCCATGGCAGCAGCAGAGTTCCTTATACTTTTAATTTAAGGGAATTGTTCATGTACTACCTACGTGTTAAATTGATTTGCTGAATAGGGACCTATGTTTTAAAGTCGTAATAACTTTCTGGTAATGTGGACACTGTTTCTCTTACTATAACTTGGTAAACATTTATTTATTAGAATTTGGATTATACAGATTGCAAGTAATTTTAATAGGTTCCTTAAAAAGTCTCCTACATGACTTGGAAAGCATCATACATTATCACATCAGTGCAAAGAAAGCTAATAAGACCTTAAGTACATCTGTTTTCTAGAAAATAAAATTAAAAAAAAAAGTGTTCCAATTTCCCATTTCCTTAGCAAATCATCTTTACTTTTTTGAAAAAGGAAAGCATTAAATTCTCTGTCTCCATGATGAGTTTTAAATAGATATTTTAAATGAATTATCCTGATTGAGCTGCCTGTCAAGATAATGGTATAAATTGCTCCTTCACTCTACATTTACAAACTGATTTGAACAGCTTCAGTAAAGACTCGGACAAAAGTTAAAAGAATCTGATGTAAATCAACAATGAGATTAGTGTCCAGATCTCCTCTCAGAGAGAGGCTGTGCTGCAGCTGAACAGACTCATGTTACAGTCTCTTTTCTGTTTTGCTTTAGTTTCCCTATTTCAACTTTGTTCAAATATAAAAAGTATGAGTGGCAGGCTAGAAAGAGTGTTCTGAGATAGATAATGAAATATTTCCAGAACCTCAGGTACTGTGTCTTTAAAACTTGCATTCACCAAATGATGGACTGAATTCTACATGCAGAAAATACATTTGACTGTCGAAAGACCCACAAAAATAGGATTTTAAAAAGTGGGGATTTTAGAGTACTTTACATGTGATATGGACTTAAAAGGGAAAAGTGTTGCTGGTCTTATTAACGAACCTCAATCTCATATAGAAAATGTTATTTTTACCTTTACTTCCTTGCTGTAAAAAAAAATATTTTTCTTGCTGTGTTTAGTTTAAATCACTTGATCATTATAGTGATCCCCATTTTACTTTGTAGTTAAGATGATTTAGGTATTCTAGTAAATTTTAACAGCATGTTCCAATACTGTTTTACCTTTGCAATTACTTTACAGCCATTTTTAAAACAAAAAGGAATAATGATAATTGGACATAAATTTGCATTTCATGTTCTGAAAAATGATTAGAAGCTTTGAAAAATGTTGACATACCTCACTACTTTGTTTTGCTCTGTTTTAAATATCAGTGTATTTATTAAAGCTGGAAAATTTAATCATATATAATATTTTCTTTTTCATCAGATGTGAATTCTTTCCAGGTTTTTCAGGACTCTCATTTTTCTACATGTCTCAGAAAATCTGTATTAAATGAGGTAGGATTTATTCCAAGTTATCCAGTGCATATCTTCAAAGAGGTAGGTTATGCATATATCTTTTAAAATAACTTATTATGTAAATAGTCATTAATACAGAATAGCTGGAAAAAGATTACTTTAAAAGATGTTGATCTTATAGAATGCTGCATGAGAGAGATTTAACGAACATAGTGAATATCCTGAGTTATAGTTCTACAGTTATAGTTCTTGCAGTATTTCATATTCATCAGATTTAACTCTTGAGGTTATTTTCTACATTTTTGCCATGGATACACATTATTTGATTTTTTCCACAGCTAAAGACTAATTTCTAAAGGCCAAGATTTTTGTCTCTTTGACTTGCTGTGCGCTACATGATTCTTCATTGAAAAATAATTTGTACATGGAGTGCAAAGCCCTCCACGTGCAGAATGTGGATGCTCAGACTCTGATCTCACAGCTCTGGGCACAGAGGACAGACGGCTGCAGCCACTCGTGGCCCTGCTCGAGCCCATGGCTCCAGGTCAGGACCCACACAAGGAGCTGCAGCAGGAGCAGGACCAGTTCAGTCACCTTGAATAGCCAGCTCAAGGTCAGGGGGAGTTTTGGGTGCAAGGGCTTTAGAAATAACCTTACAGGTGGATCTTAGTCATTAAGACGTGAGGGTATCCCTTCCTTCCCCCAGCTTTAGGGATCTAACTGAGGCTACTTCTGGAGTTGTCACTGTAAATTCCCAGTATGATCCTGGAAGAAAGACAGGCTTTGTCTCCACTTCCAGAGTGGAGCTAAGATTGGATGTGATGTCTGGAGGAGCTGACCTCTGTCTATTGACTGCTGTGAGAATACGACCTGAGGAGATGCTTACTTAGGCACTTCAAGAAATTTCCTACAGCTTGGCAGAATGGATCCAGGAATAGAAGTACTGCAAGAAAAGTGGCACAGCTGGGTCATAGATTTTGCCAAAGATGCTTATTATAAGAGTGTTTATATAATTTAAGCATGGAATGAAATCCTGCTAGACATACACTCCAGTATTTTTTTTACCCTCTGAACAGTTTTCCCATCAATCTCTGTGGTGGTAACCCAAGGTGAAGCCTGGTCATGCAGTGCTTGTAAATACACAAAAGTTGAAGTATGCAAGTGGTCCTTCTGGAGTCAGTGGACTTGACTTTTTAAAGTGGGATTTCTTGGCATGTGCATAATGAACAGAACTTCAAAGTGGTGATGGCCAAGCCAAGGCCAAAGGCTTTGAAGGCAGCAAGGCAGGAGGCAGTAGCAGTTCAGTTCCTCTAGATGAGTGGAGAGACAAATGGCTGTAATTGCTGCTTGAAACTGTTCTTGCTACCCATGGGGCTGCTAACTACCTGTTGTTGCCTGAAGCTGCCCAAATTCAAAAAACAGGCTGGGAGACCATGGCCAGTCATTATAGGGATTTCTCCCTTGTCAAGGGAACTGAGATGTTACAGCTTCAAATGGGCTCACTCCAGCAAAGAGAATATTCTCAAACTCCTCAAAAAATTGCTTTGAAATTTTGGGTTATGCTGATTTTTGTTGGGTTTTGTTTGGGTTTGTTTTGGTTTGCTTTTTATTGTTTTGGGGGTTTTTGCAAATTGTGCAAGAGCAAAGGAAAAAAGCTTCAAATTACAAAAGGTCAGCTCCAGAAGTGCAAAGCAGAAACCAATTATTATCAAGGTCTCAAAGTCTGGTGAATACAGCTAAAACAGTTTTGATGCAGATCTTGGATTCAGTATGATACAGAGTGCAAGTAAAAACAACATTGACTGAGCTAGCATTAATTTCAGCTTTAGGCATGCGTGCTTCAAAACCTTTTTCCTGTTAAGCCCCATCATTGATTTCAAGGGTGAGTTATCCCTGAGCATAGACTAAGCTCTTCCTAGTAAAGCCTGCACCCTCTTTTTCCTGTATTTTACTTTTTTAGATTACAGTATACTGAATATTCACCTTGAGCTCTATTTATTGGTCTCTTTTTTCATATATGTCACTTTTGGCTTTTCAGCAGCACAAATGTCTGGGCTACAGAAACAACAGAAAGAACAATGCTGACAGATAGCTGTTTTCGTCTGCGATTTAACATCAGTCCTGCCCAGGCTCTGAACTATTTCATATTGCTTAGGAGCCTAAACCTACTCTAGGCAATCCCACCTTACTCAGCATCAGGAATCCTCCCTGCTCAAGGCAACAGGAGAACAGGAGAAGTGGGATCAGTGTAGAATGCACGAGGCAGGAACACACTAAGGGATGGGTGCAGGTAAGGCTGAAACAAACTGGAGAGAAGGCAGAGTTCAAGGGAGGTGTGACTAAGGCTGAGAATGAGGTCTAGAACTCAGGGACAAGTAGGACTAGGAGCCAAGCACAGAAATACATTTACACTAGTTAACCTTAGCTTTCTCTGGTTGTATTCATCCCATTAAACACTCCTGGCTCTGACTGAAGATGTCCCGCCTGCCTGTGCTAACTCTTAGTCTGTAGTGCACAAGATTGCCCACGACAGAAGTGTGCAAGATACCTGTACCTGTGCCCCAGATATCAACATGGTTTGGGTTTGAGATACCAACACAGATGTGCCCAAAGACTCTTCACCCAAGCACCCTTTCACTAACCATTTGCTGCGTTACCTGACTGATAGAGCTTGGGGTCAATCTCCCATGTACACAGGACACACTCCCAATTAGGCATGCCCTCATTCATAATAAAAAGGGGACAGAGTTAATATTACATCAATGTGAGTTTCACTTTGTACCCTTAATATTCTTCAAATACAAAAGGTTTTGTGCCATATAGAAATTACTTTGTCAATGCACTTTTCTGGCAGCAGGAAGATATGTTTGTCACTTCTTTGCACCATCTTCATTCTGAAATATGACTGTGGTCAAGGAAGAGGAAGGCCATCAAGGAACAGGTCCCATCTCAAGGCTACCAATCACCTTTTTGTAGCCACTACAGTTTCCTAAAACCACCTTCCTCTAGCCTGAGAAAGGAAACGCAGCTTGACAAGTATATTCCTCACCAGGCCATCAGGGTGTTTGTTAAATGACAAAACCAAACAATTCTTTTTCATGAGGATTGTGTCAAAAAGTGACTTTCCTTTTATAAATTGGCATGAGTCTCTCTCAGTCGTGTCTATTTTTCTATGTGTGATCATTGCAGGGGAGGGAGGAGAGTCAAAGTGATTCAGCGTCTGGAGCCTCATCCAAGACTGCACAGCTTGGATCACTGTCATATGGGGAAGCAGGAGGACGACAAGAGACTCTGCTAGCAGAATGCCTCAAATTGTTTGTCCTTGCACTTAATCCACTTTATACTTCCTTTCATGCCAACACTAGCAGCAACCAGCAGCTTTGAGACACTGGATGTTTTATGTAGCTCTTGCACATTGTTTTGCTTCAATTTTTCCTCTCAGCATTGGACTATGTTTTTCCTCTTTTGTGATATTTGTGGTGGTTATGAAAGGTGTGCCTGTGAAAACAATGCTGACAAAGGGTTCCATTCAGTTTGCCCAGGAATACAGCAGGAATTATACTGAGGTTATCCAGCTATTGTAGAGTCATGGAATAAATTAGGTTGGAAGAAACCTCTGGAAGTCATCTGGTCAAAACTTGCACTCAGAGCTTCAAAATTAGATAAGGTTGCTCAGGGTTTTGTTCAGTCACATTTTGAAAATCATCAGAGACGGAGATTGCACAGCCTCTCTGTGTAATTATGCCATTGTTAACCACTGATCCTCAATATTTTTTCCTCATACTTAGTGAGGATTTTGCTTGCTGCAGATTGTGACCATTGTTTTCTGTCCTTTTGTGATGAACATTTGAGAAGAGTCCAGTTCTATCTTCTCTGCAATCCCCCTTTAGGCAGCTGGACACAACAGTGAGTAGATACCTGCTCTGCCCCTGTTCCTCCTGCTGAGCAAACACAGATTTCTCAGCCTCTTCTTCACCCTCATCGTGTGCTCAGCCCCCAGACATCTCAGTGGCCTTGGTTGAACTCATTTGAGTACATCCATGTCATTTTTGTACTAAGGGAACAAACTGAATGCAGTACTCCAGCGTAGGACAAACAGAAAGGAATCACCATTTCCCTCAGCTTGCTGGCTATGCTTGGGCTGATACAGACTAGTGCACAGTAGCCTCACCAGCACAAGGGCACACTGTGCACTTCTGTTCCATTTGGCATCCACTAGGACCCCTACCTATGTCCTTTGTGGCAAAGCTTCTTCCTAGCAGTCAGCCCCCAGCCAGTACTGAGACACAGTGTTGCTCCATCCCAGGTGCAGGACCTCACATTCCTTTTTGTTGAGCTTGCTCAGACTCCTGTAGGCCCATTTCCTCAGCTTGTCATGTCTCTCTGGATGGCAGGCAAACCTCTAGCACACTCAATGCTCCCCTCACTTGACATCATCCACTGAGGTGCCTGCCGTGCTGTCACCCAGGGCAGTGGTGAAGGGTTTGAGTACTACCCATCCCAACATCACAGCTGACAGGCCACTTAGCACTGACAACCAGCCACACTTCAGCTCATTAAACACTCACCCCCAAGCACAGACAGATTTTCAGCCACCTTGTATTTATTCCACATCTCCCAGGTTTGGCTACAACTCTGTTACCTCTCTTGCCTGTGGACATTAGTGTTGCTCTGTGGTTGAGGAAGCATTGCAAAAATTCAAGCACAGAGATCAGAGACAGGAGAGCTGGGCTGTTTCCCAGTCTCTGCTGTGTGACCTCCGGTAAGTGGCCCAAGCCACAGAGACCAGATGCTACATATTGTTTAAATAAGTCAAGCTATCCCAAAGATTGTAGATGCAGCTGCATCTGGGGCAAAACTCTGCTTGTGTGACAGCTGAACTAACATCACTGCCAGCAACAGGAGCTCATGCCCAGAATTAATAAATATATTAAAATCAAAATGAAATTTAAAAAAATACTTCTGTAAAGATACTTCCACCATCTAAATCTTAGCATTACTGTCTTAGTCTCAAGCTTAAGTCTTTCTCTCTACAGAATGGTGACAAGATGACCTAAATGTGTACGCTGCAGTAGTGCCAGTGTTCTACTTCAGTGTTGCATGTGAAATAAGAATAAAATAATGCAATCAGCTATAAAATCAGCAATCAGCTTTTAGTACCAAAAAAAGGTGATTTCAGATGAGAAGCAAGTCATGGCAGTGACTGGATGCTGCAGCACTCAGGGTGCTGCATTGCTATTACCTTCACAACTTGCTGTACTTTGAGAACCAAATAATGCTGAATCAACAGAAATTTCAGTGTCAGGATGCTCAAAACTTAAATAATTTTAGACAGCTTCAAGGGATGTCAAAAGGGCTACACAGAAGCCACACTGATTAGAGCAGAGGTAGGATCAGAAATCAGCTGCAGAAAGAGAGGCAAAAACCTCCCAGCCATCTCATTATCAATAAAGGCCTTTTTCTCCCCACATTGAAAGCTCAGGAATATCGTTGCTATCATTTCATATTAAGATTCAGGGAGAAGATCAGACATGTTCATGCACAGCTTGCTATCGTGCATCCCTCTTTGAGTGTCTTTTATTCCCACATTGGAGCATAGAGGAACATCATAGGTCCCAAACAGGGACAGCATTTGGTGCCTGCAACTAAGCAACAGTCCTTCCTCCACCTTATTGGCTTGCTTTCCCAACACCAGGAAATATGGACTTAGCATGAAACTCCATGGAGGTGTGTTGGATGGAGCTGCAAATAAGTTGTATGGATACAACATAGATACAGCCCTGTATCTATGGGGATTCTGGAGGACAAAAAGCTGGACATGAGTCAACAGTGCACTCGCAGCCCAGAAAGCCAACATATCCTGGGCTACATCAACAGCTGTGTGGGCAGCAGGTGGCGGGAGAGGATTCTGTCCCTCTGCTCTGCCCTAGTGAGACGCTACCTGCAGTGCTGTGTCCAGCTTTGTGGTCCTCAGCACAGGGAAGACATGGACATGTTAGAGCAGGTGCAGAGGAGGCCACAAAGATGATCAAGGGCTCCTACAAAGGCTGAGAGAGTTGTGTTTGTTCAGCCTGGGGAAGAAAAGACTTAAGGGAGACCTAGCAGCCTTCCAGTACTTAAAGGGAGCTTATAAAAAAAGAGGGAAAACAACTTTTTGCCCTGGCAGATAGTGACAGGACAAGGGGGAATGGTTTCAAACTAAAAGAGGAGGGCTTTAGGTTAGATATTAGGAAGAAATTCTTTACGGTGAGCGTGGTGAGGCACTGGAACAGGTTGCCCAGAGAAGCTGTGGATGTCCCATCTCTGGAATTGTTCAAGGCTGGATAGGGCTTGGAGCAACCTGGTCTAGTGGAAGGTGACCCTGCCCATGGCAGGAGGTCTGGAACTGGATGTTCCGGGTTCCTTCCAAGCCAAATCACTCTGTGATTCTGTAACTCAGCGCTTTACCCCAGGCTGCAAACACACCTGCCTCTCTGGCGAGGAGCCCCAAGGAACCCCCAGGATCACTAAGTGGCGCCTGAGAGGTGGGGAAACCGGGATACACTGCCCAGACAGCGGTGCCTACGGCAGAATCCCGCTCCCTTCCACCGCTAAGGAAATTTCCTGCTCAAAAATCCCGGTGCAAAGTCCGTCAGGGCGGCCTGAGCCAGAGACTGACGCCGGCGGGCCGCGGTGTCCCGATCCCGGAGCGGCGCCGAGGATCGTCCCACGGATCCCGACGGCCCCGAGCCCATACGGCGGAGAAGGGAGACACCTAACGGGAACCAGTGGTAAAAGCGGCCCCGCCGGAGGCGGGAGGGGAAATCCTGCCGCTGGGAACGGCTTGAGAACGAGTGGGCAACTCTCGGAACGCGGCTTTTTGAAGTACCTGCAGCCGCGACAGCTGTTGTCCCGCCCGCACACGAAAAATGTCACGGCTGCAGGTGACAGCAGCATCGTGCAGAGGTCAGCCTGGGTAAGCTGGGGACAATCAGCATCAAAACTGCTCCCCTTTAAGAGAACAAAAGGACACCACATCTTGCTCTCCACTTTGGCCCGGGCCATGAGCGTCAGGTCCTACTGAAAAGAAGGGAAGTCTGAAAAGTCCCATGGCACACAGATGCAATTCCTGTAGTCCAGCACCAATCTAATTCTCCAATTTCTGACCGGTGATATGAGGCAGTGACTCCACGGATCATCTTCCCAAACAGACCTCCACTTATGGGGAGGCTGAGCCTGGTGATTTATAGATCCTCTAGAGTCACCCTGCAAACACTCCCTGCTAATCCCTTGCTGGGAGCAAGTGCTGTTGCCATTTTACAGATTTCATGTCCCCAAGGGGATGAGGGGGGCTGCAGCTCATCAGACTGATGGAAACAGCACTCAACTCCCTGACAGCAAAATGATGAGATGAATTAACTGGTGAGGTCAAGCAGTAGATCACCTCCACAGCCAAACAGGCAAGGACAGAGAACTCGCCACCGAATGAAATCGAGAAGAAACCTCACAGATCACTGTTAACGACAGCTGCTCAGCAAGGAACAAAGTGCTTCATACTGGTCATGGGCTGGAGCCCATGGTTGTCCATGCTGGCCGTCATCTTAGACAGATGTACAGCAATAGCTTGCCAGGGATTTCAAGCTTTTGTAGTCCTAACCCATGTTGCAGTAACCCAAGATAGGAAATAAAAGCAACTTCTTGCCAGCATTCCTGGATGCGCTTCAGGGTGAAAGCTGTCTGCTCCTCTCTGGCCAAGCTGGACCTATAATATAAATGTGCAACTCTAGGGAAGCACGTGAGTGTTTTTGTGGTGAAAATGTGACTCAGCAAATTCTGTGCTCAGTTGGATCTTAGAGGAGGTCATTGGAGCCTCACCAGCTGATGAGAGCTGGCCTCCGTGGCAGCCTCCCACTGGTGCAGGTACCTGCTGGGACAAGGATGGGGGATCCCACAGTACATAGCAGAGAGGGAATGGAGATGCTGTAGAAAGAGATGGAGATGAATAATAAGGGTATTAGGGGTAGTCAGTGAAAAGGGTATGGGAAAGGAAGGAGCACAGGGCTACTCTGCGGAAGAACAGGAGAGGGAAAGGACATACTAGAGGGGGGTATCTTAAGAAGGAACAGATGCTGATAATAGATGCCACTTATTGTGGCACTGACTGCAATACGCATATCAACAAAATATCTAATTCTTTAACATAACCAAGCTGTTTTCTTGGTTCCTGCCAGTGAATGGCTCAACACCCTTGGCACAGGACACCGGAGGTAGCTGCCAGGGGAGAAGCAGGTCTGAACTTGATGTGCCCAGGGCTTGGGAAGGGTTTACTTGTGTTTAAGTCTTACTGAAATAAATGAGATTTAAGCAAAGGCTTAATTGTTGCACTCAATAGAGAAGTTTTCTTGAATCATGCCCTTCATTGAGAAGTGTTAATTATATTCATTTGCCCCTGAAAACATCTGGTTGTGAGAACAATTTCATCATCTCTGAGATGCTCAAGTATGTTATATGTCCACAGCCACCTGGGTAGGGAGAGCTCTGTGCTTCTCAGATCCCAGTTCTGCTCCTGGACATCATGAGAAATAGTGTATCTTTTTTCTCTGAAATAACCTCCCACATATCTATTTCAGCAAGACTGCTGCTTAATGCAGGACTGCTCCTCATGAGAAAGATGACAACCCCATCTCGGGCTGCTAATTCCTTTACATCAGACAACTCCTGCACAGACAACTCTGAAGACCACCATCATGCTGGCATCCCAGGCAATACAGAAACATGCAGTGGATGCTCCACCTCCTTCACCTGCACAAAGGAAAAGTGATGTGCCTTCAGCAGAAAATAAACCCATTCAGTAAAATACCACAGCAAGGTTGGGCAAAAGTCTGACAAATTAAATAGATGGATCAGATTCCAGCGTGCCCCAAAGGTCACTCCATGCAGGGTCTGCTGGAGAGAAGGTGGGAGCAGCATCGCTCCTCTAGGGAGGGTGCCAAGCTACCAGTCTCTTGTTGATTAATTCTGGGGAGCAGGAGGCAGTGGAGAACACTCTGCCAATTGTAAATGTTGTGATGGGGCATTGGGGGCATATATATGCATCATTAGTCATCCGCAAGAATTTTGTTTTTGTAACCTCTACATTTTTATCTGTCACTTCGAGCAATAAATATGCACTCCCGCCAGTGATTTGACATTACACTTGCTTTGGATGGTTGCCTTTCCCAAATATTAATAGTAACTCATTGTGGACACAGCATTGGTATTTAGTTAGATCAGACCAGCTTCTTTTAAAAAACAACTTTTCATATAAAGAGAACAGATGTTTTTAATTTACACAAAGAACAAAAACAAAGTTCTATTGTTCAGTTACAGTGAACACAAACATTACAGGCACAGAGAAATTAACACCAATCGCATGTTAAAAAAGAATTAAAAGCCCATCAGTGTACAGGTCTTCTTAGCTGCACTTTTTCCATCACTTTAATGATTTAGTGGCATGCAGTGATAACAAGTGTCGCTTTTTGGAATTCATGTGCATTTGAGTGTGGCATATTTTAAAGACAGAAATGGCGTTAACACGTGGACACTTTCTAAACACGTTATTGAGACAATATAATTATAATATATAATATTTTAATAACAAATGAGGAATGTAAACTCCCACAGTTCAGAGCATAAGCCAAACACCAGCTCATGGGGATAGGAAGAAATAGTGTCTTTGAGCTGATTTTTCTGTAATTGTTGTATACAGGTATATTTTCCCGTGCACCATCTGCACAGAACAGTAAGGCCTCAACCCTCTGAAACATGACATGCATATAGAAACAGAGCAGTGGCATCAGTGAGGTTATCCTGTGGTATGGTATGAAGTTAAAGCAGAACTATCCTTATATGCTATTTTTCTCTGGGGACCTCAAAGCCTTTTGAATGCACTTACAAGCTCGTGGCACATGCAGGTTGGAGCAGAACTCAGGCACACATTCATGCCAAGGTGGCCAAGCTTGTCCCAGAAAAACAGTGCTACCCTGCAGGTGGAGGCCATTTGCACCTCTCTGTGTCTCACAGACATCCTGAGAAAGTGTTTCTCAGAGATAAGATAACGTCATTCCCATTTCTCACCTTCTGAACATACAACCTGGTTATCTCATTCTCATCTTACTGCATAAGCATATCTCTTCCCAAGAAGTATCTCTTCTAGCATCTCCTTCTTGAAGATTTCCTAGAGGCTCTCTCTAGCTGACAGTCACATCTTAGTCCACCTTCTATTTCTAGGTTTAGAAACACTGACATACCAATATCTCTATTTCAGATTTGCTAGTCCTGCAGCTACAAAAGGATGGGGACAGCGATACTTTATACTGCCTTCTCCCAACTCTATATGAGCAAAGATTGCTGTTTAGAGAAGTTGTAGATAACCCATCCCTGGGAGCATTCAAAGCCAGGTTGGATGGGGGCCTGAGAAACCTGATTTAGTTAATGGCATCCCTACCCATACCATAGGGGCTGGAACTAGATGATCTTTAAGGTTCCTGCCAAACCAAACCATTCTGTGATTCTATAATTCTATGAATCTGCTTATGATATATTAAAACAAGACTTTGCCCCATTCCCCCTCCCATTGTTTGCTGGTTATGTTTTTGTCCAATAATGGGTGCTATTTTACTCTATCCCACACTCAGATTAAGTATCAAACTCTGAAGCTTATTTCAGAATAACACAGTACCCAGTGGGAGAAATGACAGAACAAACCAAAGAACCCTCCTTGCTTTTTAACCAGCTGGAAAAGTCATAATTAAAAATCAAGTTATAATTAAATTTACAATACAATATATAAATATATATATAAAT
>VWZD01004625.1:0-15061 GCA_013396695.1 Sakesphorus luctuosus
AGAATCCCAAACTACAACACAAGTCTTTATCTACTTTGTTTTGGTTAACTTGAAGGAAAAAAATATAATTATCAAGGAGTAAAATGGTCCCAGGCTAGATTCTACAATAATACTACTATTTTTATATGTGACCGCTGCCAAAACAATGATTTTATGCTCTGAAGTTGAAAATAAGTGTGGAAGCCAGAGCTGTAGATCAACTGATGTTTTTGAAATAACACCTAGGACAGAGAGAACAACAAAACTGGCCTTTACTCTCTCACCAAAAGAGAATGGTGTGCTGAGGCCAAGTATGAGTTGAATTAACAGAGCTCTGTGTAGGGAAACTTGCATTATGCCTTGCTGCCTTATCTGTAGATAAAAAAAGCAATCGTTTCAGTTGCTAAGGGTAGCAATCCCATGCCTTCCATACAATCAAACAGTAAACCATCACAATAAATAAAAGGAAATGGATTGATGGGCAGAAAGAAATGTTTCATCTAGTCATACTGTTTATGAAAGCTGACAATTTGTAATGGGTCTTGGCAACAGAAAGGTGCAATTGCTTCTCTCCTGCTGCTGAGCTGTGACAATGCAGGAAACTGGGGGGAAGTGAGGCTGAAAACTGGGGAGTCCTGTCCTATCTGTGCTTTGTGGACTGCTGCAGACAGGTACAAAGCAGCAGACAGAATATGAGTGCACGTAACACGTATTACAAAATAAATGAAATTCTCATGTTTACACACAGAGCTCCCATGGCACTGCCCTTGAGACTCACAGAGGAGGCAGGATGAGGGGTAAGAAGGCAAAGTGCCATTCATAACTTTGATGATAATTGCAGCAGTGGAAGCATCTTTACCATTACTATAGTACTTGGGGGTTGTAGTTTTAATTTCCAGTTCAAGTTACACAGTATTGTCATATCACAGGGAGTGGAGTTTCATAAGCTTTAGCTGTTTTTTTAAACAACATGTTCCTTTTGGCTTACTTCAGAATCACAGAAAGAATAAGCTTGCAAATCTTTTCATAAGGCAATTACATGCAGACAACGATTAGCTCTCATGGCAGACAGACTTTTGCAATATTATTCAGTATCTTTTTGATATTGCACTGTCACTAGACAAAAGCTCTGAATAGTAATGTGACAACTCTATTCAGGAGACAACAATACATATTCCTTATTTTTGCTCACTTGTGTGCCATACAAACCTGCAGTTAGTTTTTCTACCTGTTTTGAAAATGTGGAAAGAAAATACAACAGTGCTTTTCATGTTTTATCTATGAAATCTACATTTTGTATTTGTAAAATGGAAAAGTTGAGACAGTCAATCACTTAATTTTTTCTGCACAATGAAAATCTTATAATCTTCTGATTCAAATTGTCAATCTTGATACAGAAATAAAACTCTTATTAAAAAAAGCAAAAGCAAAAAGCAAAATACAGACTGTAAAAGGGAGGCAGTGCTGTTTTCAATATGTAGAGTCTATAACTGCATATTTGTTTTTCCAATGTCTGCCTGAGAAATAAATCAAGAAACACATAGGAATGTATTTGCTCACCGTAGTATATTTGTAAGTAGCATTACATAAGTGATAACATTTTTAGTTCTTTTCCTCACTTAAACAATGTGCATAAAAGAGCTAATTATCATTATCTACAGATTCNCTCTCACTTCACAAAGACAAAATTATAATCCATTCTACATATTAATGCCAAATCTGTGAAGTCATAATAAACACATTTCAGAAGACCTGAGGGTGGCTCATCAAACAAATAGCAGGGTTTTTTTTTTTTAATCTCAGTTATATAAACAAATAAATATATTGTAATAATATGAATACATGCATATATGTGTATAAATACTAAATAAGCCTAAAATAATAATTAAATCTTCATATATTGTTCTTGCCCAGTAGAGGAATTAGGTCTTGCCTGTAGAAATCCATTGTGTTCGAAAGATAACTTTACTGAATTTCATGTTTAGTGCAGCAATACCTTCCAGTTTCACAGCTCTTGTGAAGAATATGGTTGTTCATGTGTATTGCTTATTCAGAACATGACTTAATTCAGATTCTTAGGTGTAGTGTTTGACCACATTACACAGTTTGAAATTTTCAACAGTTTAAAAGCATTCATAGGATATATATCAACTCCAAACCCAGTAGGATATAATTCCAGGTTTTGTATGGTTGGTGAGCTGTGCTCCAGTGTGTCACATTCCATTTCCCATTAGGATTTCACACAGTAGGTGCAAATTACAGAAACACTTTATAAGAGATTCCATTCTTTTACAACGGGCCACATGATCTTTGTGCATACCCTTTGCTTTTACACCCAAAGAAGTGCTGCCTGTCCTTTTCTGAGGTTCTTCACTGCTGTGTTTTGAAGCCATTGGAGTCACAGCAGCTAAAGAAAGTCCTCAGAAGTCTGTTGTCCATTTTGTTTGATGGTGTTGTATGAATTCAGAGGTGAGAGAGCAGGACCTCTGGCTGATCTCAGCCCGTTCAGGAGTAGCATCATGAAACTGAGAGCAATAAAGAACACCTGAAAAAAAGATTCAGCACCATTAAACACTTAAATATTGCACCTGCTCATGAAGTCATGGTAAAATTTTAAGGCTTTTCAAAAATAATATATATTCCCACAAATAAATGAAATTAAACCTGGTAGGTGTTTGAAGTGAGTAAAAATATTATCAAAACCTACTGTTATGCAGCATTGTGGGGGTAGGAGACAGTTCCCACAAGTCCCTCCAAGACAGGGAGCGCAAGAGAGAGACGTCTGTTCACTCAGAGGGACATGTAGCGAAAACCTGTTTATTGTGGAACCATGAGGGTCTTATCGGCTTCTGAGGGGAAGGTGCTGGAACCTGGACAGGATTGGGTAAGGGCTCAAGCAAAAGGGAGTGACTTAGGTGACTTAGCTAAATTCTGACATATTATATCCCAACTAAGTTCTTGGCTTTTTTACCCCTTTCTAGTTTAATTCAAATAAAAGAAGTTATTGAAAAATGCTTTTGCTATCAGCATTATTCAGTATGAGTTCGGGGGGGGGGCAACTCCCAGCCCAGTCTCCAGACCTGCAGGNTGTAAGTAGCATTTCATAAGTGATAACATTTTTAGTTCTTTTCCTCACTTAATCAATGTGCATAAAAGAGCTAATTATCATTATCTACAGATTCTAGAAGGAGGTTGAGGTAAGAGTTGTGATGGTTTGCAGGAGTCCATGCTGTATGTTGACAGAACATCAAAGATCAAAACCAAGACTGCCTGGGTTCCAGTGTATATACCTATAGACATGGAGACAGGTACAAGGATCTTCCAACNATAAACAAATAAATATATTGTAATAATATGAATACATGCATATATGTGTATAAATACTAAATAAGCCTAAAATAATAATTAAATCTTCATATATTGTTCTTGCCCAGTAGAGGAATTAGGTCTTGCCTGTAGAAATCCATTGTGTTCGAAAGATAACTTTACTGAATTTCATGTTTAGTGCAGCAATACCTTCCAGTTTCACAGCTCTTGTGAAGAATATGGTTGTTCATGTGTATTGCTTATTCAGAACATGACTTAATTCAGATTCTTAGGTGTAGTGTTTGACCACATTACACAGTTTGAAATTTTCAACAGTTTAAAAGCATTCATAGGATATATATCAACTCCAAACCCAGTAGGATATAATTCCAGGTTTTGTATGGTTGGTGAGCTGTGCTCCAGTGTGTCACATTCCATTTCCCATTAGGATTTCACACAGTAGGTGCAAATTACAGAAACACTTTATAAGAGATTCCATTCTTTTACAACGGGCCACATGATCTTTGTGCATACCCTTTGCTTTTACACCCAAAGAAGTGCTGCCTGTCCTTTTCTGAGGTTCTTCACTGCTGTGTTTTGAAGCCATTGGAGTCACAGCAGCTAAAGAAAGTCCTCAGAAGTCTGTTGTCCATTTTGTTTGATGGTGTTGTATGAATTCAGAGGTGAGAGAGCAGGACCTCTGGCTGATCTCAGCCCGTTCAGGAGTAGCATCATGAAACTGAGAGCAATAAAGAACACCTGAAAAAAAGATTCAGCACCATTAAACACTTAAATATTGCACCTGCTCATGAAGTCATGGTAAAATTTTAAGGCTTTTCAAAAATAATATATATTCCCACAAATAAATGAAATTAAACCTGGTAGGTGTTTGAAGTGAGTAAAAATATTATCAAAACCTACTGTTATGCAGCATTGTGGGGGTAGGAGACAGTTCCCACAAGTCCCTCCAAGACAGGGAGCGCAAGAGAGAGACGTCTGTTCACTCAGAGGGACATGTAGCGAAAACCTGTTTATTGTGGAACCATGAGGGTCTTATCGGCTTCTGAGGGGAAGGTGCTGGAACCTGGACAGGATTGGGTAAGGGCTCAAGCAAAAGGGAGTGACTTAGGTGACTTAGCTAAATTCTGACATATTATATCCCAACTAAGTTCTTGGCTTTTTTACCCCTTTCTAGTTTAATTCAAATAAAAGAAGTTATTGAAAAATGCTTTTGCTATCAGCATTATTCAGTATGAGTTCGGGGGGGGGGGCAACTCCCAGCCCAGTCTCCAGACCTGCAGGACCAGGGAGCTTTCTGGTGTCTTTACCAAGCTTATACAGCCTGGCTTCCCCTCAGATGTGTACTCAGCTTTCTTCCTGACTGGGGTTTGGAATGCAGCTAGGGTATAACACAGAGCACGTCTGCCCTGCAGTATAGACACAACTGCTCAAGGTCTACAAGGTATCTTGGCCCTGACAGTGAGTACAGGGCAGCAGTCATAGTAGGTGTTACTCAGCAAGTAATTAACCAAGGCTGCTCATGCACCTTTTTGTTTGACACTTGGTTCGCTCTTAGCTGGTAACAAGTAATCTGCTGCTGCAGAACTGCTTTCTCTAGACAGCATTCCAGTTACATCCTTCAGTTTAACGCTTGGGTGGGTTTCACTGCTGCTTGTTTCCTGCATCAGAAACAGAAGGGAAGGTAGGCAGAAAAGTCTATGGGTGTTACTGATTTTGCTCATGCCATCTCAGGAGCATCACCAGACTGACTGGTCTTTAATCTTCTGCAGGCTTTGTAGCAGTCAGGCAATAGTTAGGATGCTGGAAAGCCTTTGGCAGATGTCTCTTTCATCTGAGGATGCCTGCATTACTAGATGGACCTCACATTGTGCCCTGCAATGATGAAAATCCAAGGATTGCAAGACTGAGCTGAACTATTTGCAGGTAGTAATCTCAGTCCTAAGAAAGGATGAATCAAGGAAGGGAGGTAAGAGCAGAAGTCAGCTTCCTTGTACATCTCAACCTCTTTATTTTCTGCTTCAGTTGTTTGCAGGATATTTTTTGTGCACTTCTCTTGCTGGTGCCTGTTTCAAGGGTTGCATTCCACATCTGGGAATCAGCAATGGCAACAAATGTAACCAACACTGTTAGCAACCATTAATGCTGCTCCAGATTTGTCCATAAAATTATTTTTTCCCTCTCCATCTTTACTCAGCCATCTTAACAAAGCTTAGAAATGATGAGTCTTCCTAAGAAACCACCTCTCTTGGTTCTCTTTGCTGCATCCATTTATCAGATTAGTGACCCTAAAAGATTCATCAATATAGCAGCAGCTAAGGAGGTAACTACAAGTCTGTTCTTTTCCACCCTGAATTAAAAAAGTATTATTTCAATAGTTTGCTATGCTTGCACTGTTTATATCTACCAAAATGGAGAGGAACTGCAGGACTGAAAAAGGGTTCTGATGTTTGGAGGTGGCAGATGGCATATTATAATCTTCATAACTGACCTTCTTTACCTTCTACATTCAATTTTGAGTGGGATTGTCTCCAATTTTGATATTTTAAACCATAACATCAGAAAAAATATTCTAAAACACAGTTTATACATTAATAAAGGAAAGAAGCATGAAACATCTGTTTTCAGTTCACCTCACAGATGCGAAAGCAAACTGTGGCTGCTGGTATGCAAGAGATACTCTGTGCGCTAAAAAAAAGAAGTAATTGCAAATACCTTTGTGGTGTTGCTGAAGTAGTTAATTTCATCACATTGTTATGAAAAACAGAATGGAAGAGTAATCTAAATGTGTTCTATATTAATGTACATAGGCTGTTGGAAGATAAGTAAGATAAGTATTGCTGTCCATGTCCTACAATGGAAACACACTAATAAAAATATTCCAATGTGATTTCTGCAACTAGGATCAGCTGAGTTAGTAATTTAATAGTGTGTGCCATTCATATGCTGAAGTGGGGTCTGACTTGAGAGCTGGATGGCTAAAGGTATCATTGTAGTGGCTCCAAACTCTGCAACAAAGATTACACCATAGAAGCCAGAGAATAAGGGCTGCTGCTGCTTCCTTGTCCTGCCAAATCCTGAACAGGCCAGCCAGCACAACCATGTGGCAGAAGAGGGAAAGAACTTGTTTCAGAAAAATAAACCAAGATGTCTTTGTAATTAACTGATAAATAGCCAAACACTAACAAATCCCTATCCCACACTTTTTTCAAGGCAAATGATGAAGCAATGTAACTGGTAAACACTTCCATACTTTTGTGATGTACTTGAAGCATTGTTCACTGCATACTCACTCAGTTTAAACCAGTATATCTTCATGCATAGTGAAAACTCATTTCATATTTTGCCATATGCATGTGAAAATTAGTCCTGTTATATATTGCCCTATATTTCTCACCATCGTTCTTCATTTGCTGTTGTCCTAGCTGGTTGCCATGCTTTGGTACACTGTGTAAAGGTTTTCTGTGACCTACACAATTTTGTGCCCTCTGTAAATTTTTGGACATCTCGTTCAACCACAACACATCTTTTATAAATCTGCATTTTAAAATCAAAATGAATCAGATTTTCAGAACATAAACAACTATTTTCAGTTTTATAATAAATATTGAGTTCTTTTTCATGAATCTCAGGACTTAATAAACCTTGCTTGTGAAAACATTGCTCTAGATTTTACACTTTTAAGATGGCTCTAAAAGGCTAGGAAGTGAGCTTAATCATAGAATACAAGTTTGGAAAGGATCTCAAGGACCATCTACTCCAGGGTTTTTGGCAAAAGCACAGTCTAGACAAGGTGACTCAGCACCCTGTCCAGCTGAATCTTAAACGTGTCCAGTGTTGGGAGAGTCACCATTTCTCTGCAGAGGAGATTATTATGATAGTTAATAATTTGCTTTGTGAAAAATTTTGTCTTTTGTTCAATTAGAACCTCCTCAAGTGTAGCTTGTACCCATTTTCCCTTGTCTTTTCCATGTGACTCCCTGAAAAAAGGGAGTTTTCATCTTCTTTGTAGCCACCCTTTGAGTAGTAGAACATGGTGATAAGTTCTCCACTGAGACTTCTTTTCCCAAGGCTGAACAAACCCAGCTCTCCCAGCCTTTCCTCACATGGCAGGCTTCCTAATCCTTGGATCGTCTTTATGGCCTTTCTCTGCACTGCCTACAGCCTCCTTAAATATCAAGGACCAAAACTGAGCACAGTATTCCAGGTGTGGCCTGACAAGCACTGAGTCAAGTGGGATAGTGACTTCTTTATCTCTGCAGATGATGCCCTTGTTGATGTAGCACAGCATCCCGTTGTCCCTCTTTGCCACAGCAGGCACAGTCTACTCATAGTAATTTTCATGTTCACCAGGACCCCTGGGTCCCTTTCCACAGAGCTGTTCTCTTTCTGGATAGACACCAGCCTGTGCTGCACTCACGGATTATGTTTTCCCAGGTGCAAGTTCTTATATTTGTCTTTGTTGAATTTCATAAGTTTCTTGTTGGCCTACTTTTCCAGCCCATCCAGATCTTCCTGTAGGGTGAACCTCCCTTCCAAGGTATCCATTTCCCCACTCAGTTTGGTATCCACAGCAGACTTCATCAGGGTACATTTTATCCCATTGTTCAGATCACTTTTAAAAGATAAGTAACAGCTTTGGGCCAATATTGGTCCCTGGAGGACTCTTCTTGTGACAGGTTGTCAGCTTGAAAAGGAGCTGGGTGCAGCCTATCAGCCACCTCCCCACCCACCCCACAGATCACTTGTCTAGATGTTCACACATTTGTTTCTCTTGGAGGAGGCTGTGGGGAGTCCTATGGAATGCCTTGGAGAAATTCAGATAGACAATGTCCACTGCCTACTTCACATCAACTGACCATGTTGTTTTGTCTTAGAAGACAATCAGGTTTGACAAACATGATTTGCCCTTGGTGACTCTGTCTTGGATTTTCCCAATTACATACTTCATCTGACTTGTAACAGTCCCCAGGAGGACTTGTTACATAGCTTTCACAGGGGCTGATGTATGGCTGATGTACTTATAATTTCCTGGATCTCCCTTAAGCCTGTCTTGTAGATGGGGCTGATATTAGCCGCCTTCCAGTCTTCTGGGATGTCCTCTAATCTCCACAGCTTTCCAAAGATTATGGACACCATCCTTGCAATGATGTCAGCCAGCTCTTTTAACATCTTTGTATGGATATTTTCAGCTCCTATAATAGTTCATGTGCCCAATGTTTCTTCACTGGCCATGGGTTTGTGTTTGCATCAACCTCGATATTTTCTCACAAGACTTGAGGCCCAGCAGTAATGATAAGACAGAGATGAATAAAATGGTTAGAACCTCTGTCTTTTCAACATTGTTGGTGCATCGGTAATTCACTTCTCTTGTTGAACCTCTTGAAAACTCCCAGCACTCACTGGATCCTTTATCTTCTGTGGTATCTTCACACAAAATTTCTCCCAACTCATCTCTGAGCTGTCTCAGGTTTGGTCTTCTAAAGTCTAAAACCTTCAGTGTGCTCAGTAGGATCTCAAGCTCCACAATATTGTGATGATTGCAGTCAAGGCTATCATTAACCAATATATTAGAATGTAGGTTTTCTTGGTTTGTGATTAACAAGTCCAGCAGTGCCTCATTTCCTGTTGGCAAATCTAACATATTTTGTGGGTAACCAGGCCTCTGTGTGTTCCAGGAACTTAATGACATATGAGCTGCTGTTTTGTTCATCCAATAAATGTCTGGGTAATTGAAATTGCCTGTAAAAATCAGATAGTGTTGATCTGAAACATGCTCAAGTGACCTAACTATTGCTTTGTTGACCTTATCATCTTAGTTTCAAGATCAATAACAGATGCCTACTGTAACATCTCTCTTGAAGACTACTGCTCTGATCTTAACCCATGGGCATTCTGTGGGGCTTCCACAAACACCGTAGTTAACTTCTATGTGTTACAGGTTCTACTTAATGACATAGAGTGTGGCTCTTCCTCCAATTCTTCTCTGCCTGTCTTTACCAAACATCCTGTAATGACCCATTGCGACTCTTCAGCATGTGCATTGTCCCACCATGTGCCAGTTATTCCTACTAGTTATGCAAAGAGTAAGGTAACATCCGATTTCTTCAATTTTCCATAGAAGACAAGTAAGTTCCTCACTTCTGTTTCAAAAGTGTTTCATGCCATCAGTCTCTCATGAGGGCCCACCAGATGTGACTAGGCTTATGATTTTTGTACGTGCTCAGCAAGAAGCACAGGATGGAAGGAAGGTTAGCCTAGTTAGATGGCAGAAAAGTCTGACAGACAGTGATGGAAGATGTATGTACATCAGAAGAATTTCAAGAAAGTTAGTCAGAAATAATGTTTTATCTGACAGATTATCTTAAAAACACAGAAATTTTTGTATTATTGAAGAGTAATAAAATTAAAAAAATTGTGAGCTTTGGTAACTCGTCAGTAGTCAAAGCCATTTAGTAGTCCAGTAGCCTAGGGGAAATCCTTGCTAGGATTCCCGATCCCACCAGGGAAGCCAGTGTTGCATGGACCTGATCTTCTCTTGGCAAAAGAAAAATGCTCAGGAAGAATCTATGTGGTAGAATCTACTCTGCAGTTTCTCTGTCTGTCCTTGCTATGCCTATTTCATAGACAAAGGATGTAATTTTATAGAGATGCTAACACAGCATTACTACAGACTCATTTATATTATATTGGAGATGGAATGGAGCACTGGGGAATGGAAGGGAAAAAAGACATCAGTTCATCAGGAGAAAGTCCTGTGTTGCTTACCAATCCTAACACTCGGAGGGGCAGGAGATAGAGTTTTGCATCACTTATATCAGCGTTTAAAAGAACTGCAGTAAAAACATGAACTTAGTCATCTTAGTGATCTGAACAGTCATTACAGATCTTAAGTCCTTAAGACTTTCTGTGGTAAGCTTTAATATACCTATTATGTCTCTGCCTCATAGCCACACATAGACCAGACTGAGTTTAACAAACGTATACAAAGAATAACAGCTGACACTAATTTCATGTGCACGATCACAGACCCTAAAGTAATGGAGTTGACAGTAGTATGAAGATCTCTAAAGAATTAAAGAGAATAGATGAGGCTATGCAGATCCTTTGTCAATAACTCCTAGAAAGCTGCAACGGTACTTTAGATACTTTGATTCTGGAGCCTAAAGGGATTTCTAATAAATCAAGTTCAGTAGTCTATCTGACCCAATTGCCCTGCAATTGCTCAAGCTGCTAGGCTCCCTCCTGAAAATCATTCAATAAATACTACTAAATTCCCCTCTTCCCACCCTCGTGTATGATGCTGATCACATAGATCCCATGACCTTCTCTGAATTTCAGCTAAGAAGTGCAGTCAAACGTGTTCTGAATAGGAATCTTTAAAAGCATGATAAAACCAAGCTGGTGAGTTCCCAGGGAATACACAGCAAAACTTTAAAAAGCATTTGAGTTAACATCTGTAGATGAAAGTAGTGGACTAGCAATTCCCCAGAGAGGCCACTATGGCCAGCAGCTAATCATAGTTAACAGGAGACTGCAGCTAGGCCTTTGCTTGCTGAGCTTGTAACAACTGTTCTCTGTAGGGTGGCAGGATTAAGAATAAGGCTAAAATAATGGAATTTGTGCATGCCTGGTCTGTGTGCTCTGCCTGACCAAAACACTGATATCACTGTGACAGCTGCCTTCTCAACACACTCCCCTTCCAGCAAATGGTGGACCAGTCTGTCAGCTACATATGTACACTTAACAGTGACATATTGGCAATTAAAGAGAGAATGATTCACACTTGTACTGTATATGGGTAAATAATTCATGAAATACACAAGCATCAAATTGCCCTAGTGAAATTCAGGGCAGTTTTAGCAGGACTTGTTTTCCCATTTATAAAAGGAAAAGAAACACTGTGAATTTGAAATTACCACATTTATTTTGATACTTGGAGTACATTTGTAATATTCACTACTTAGAATCTTGATCAAAGCCGAAATTCTGGTTGATTAGCAGTAATAAGTAACTAAACATTTATTAAAATAATAAATAATAAAATATTCAAACACCCTAAATTTAACCACTATCTTTTGAAAACCTCAGCCAGCAAGTCTATGTTTGCAATAAAAGTCTGAAGCATTAGAGCCATTATTCAATTCTAGATCATGGGCAGGCTGGTGGCTTGCTACCATTTGGAACACAGGGGCTTGTGAGGACAATAATAAAACATTTTTCTGAAAAGGAGAGTAAGTAAACAACTGTTGTCATGCTAAGTCTGAAGAAATCTCACATAAACTCTTTAAGAAAACTTTTAGACTTTTTTTTCTTTTTCTGAGGTGTTTTGATCTCCTGTGGAGCTGGGGATTGGTGTGTAAAACTCATGTATGTGCTCTGACACAAGGAAGAGACAGAAAGTGCTGGTTTTATGTTCTGAATAAACAGATGCTGAGATTAAAAGAAAATATTTTGTGGATAGTCTAAACCAAAAACAGATGAAGAAAAAACGGTAACAACTACTTTGGTGGAGGAGACAGTTCCTACCCAGTGAGAACATCCATTGAAATCTTTGTAGATCATTCTTCAAACACCATTCACAATTGAGGTAAATTCAGCAAACCCCTGAGTCTAGATTCAGTTTTACTTGAGTCAGTTTGCACTGCAAGCTCCATTTGAGTAATTCCTGAGCTCTGTTCTTAACTTTAATCACACTACTCTCTGCTGGTCTAATTCTCTAACCATCTGCCAATATGGAAAGACTCTACTCAGGACCACCATCCACAAAAAAGTGAGAAAGAAGAAAACATTTTTTAGAGGGTTCTCTGTTGTTCTCAGCTTCTTTTCCCCAAATATTTCTGTTGCTTCTTACTGTTACCATCAGAGGAAAAGTGTGCCATGCCATGGCGTTGGTGGCAGCAGCATGATTTAGTGGTATTGTCACTACTGTGCTGTCGCTCCACCTGACAGCTGTTCTCTGCAGGAATATGATGTTTGTCCCGACACTTTCTCTCATAGGAAAAAAGTAGGAAGAGCTTCTACCTCTTAGCTGGGGAACTGGCTAAATATTCTGTGTCTATACATAGACTGGTGTCTATGCCTGAAGACGCCAACATGATTGTTTAGGAAGCCCTGCCTATAAATCATTATTTGTAGCTTCATTGGCTCACTAGACTTTAGTCCTTTTTGTAGCCTATGGCAGTGGCTTTATCCTGGTCTTGGCATATCTTTCATCACCTTAGTTCTGCTCAGCTCTGGGGTTTTGTTTAGTTTGGTTTCAGCTTGTTTTGTTTGGTTTGTTTGGTTTTGGTGGTTTTGTTTGATTGGTTTGGGGTAGGTTTTGTGTTTGGTTTTTCCTCCCCCCCAAACACTAATTACAGAGCAATTCCATTTCAGAAACTGATTTAGCAAGTGTTACATTTCTATATTTATTTTCCAATAGTACTGTAATACATGAGTATTTTCAATCTTCATTTTTGATTAAAAAAGAAAAGTTACACCTCAAAGAGCATACCACTTTTGAAATAATTTATTCAGACCAATAGAGAAGGCCTCACATTTTCTCCTTTGAGTTTTTTTATTTAGTAAATACGCTGTCTGATACTTTGTTCTTGATATTTACTGACTTCTTTTCAAGAGAATTATTAAATAGCAATCATTATTAACTTTTCTCATGGTACATTCTGCCCCTTTAATGGCTTGTCTTGTTTTGATTTTTTTTAAGTCAGAAGAAAAAAGAAGATGATATTCAGAGCCTGTAAGATCTCTTTAGTAGTACAAGGTAGAACTTCAGTTACAGAGGGACATTTCTTCTCATTTAATTAATTCTTTTCCTTGACATTTCAGTTATCATGAGAAATATTTTGTTTGTGGTGCTTAACCTTTACATAGTTTCATATGAATTTTCAGAACAGTCACACGGGCCAAAAGCAATTGTACAAAACAACAATTAAACTCTCTCCGAACTTATTAATGAAATTATAAAATTAACTTTTCTTTCTTTCTCTTGCCTTTTGTCTCTGTCATTGTTTGGCCCCCAGCCTCACTCATTTCCGGCTTCCCACCTGTTTCTTCTGAAATATTCAGATGGGAAAACAAACCATACAGTATGTAGTCTGCCAGTGACACCTTGAGAAGGCTACTTCTTTAGAATGTCAGGCTTCGTGGTAGATTCATACTGACCAGTCCTACATTGCTGGTCAGACTCTCTCAAATGCACTGCTTTGATTTTCTCCAGATGGTGCAGAAAGATTTTTTTGGATGGTGCAGAAAGATTTCTTTAGTTTTCACTGTTTCATCTTGTTTAATACAACCAGGATGAGTCCTGAAAGACCCATGAAACAAAGGGTTGACTTATCAGAAAGATGAGCAGGAATTAACTGTTTTTTGTATTGATCAGGTGATCTGGAAACTCTATACAAGTTTAGAACACCACACACACCTATGCCCCAAAAACTGTTATTTGATATTAAGTGTGATAGCAAAAGATGAAGAGTACAACCTTTTTACAGAGAGGGATATAAGGCTAGAAGTATTACAAAATCACCTACTTTGTGCTATGCTGTTGATCAGAGGCTTCCAGAACCCACACCTCTACATCACAGTAACTTGACTCATGAATTGTGGATATCAGTATTGCTTTCCATACAGTTATTTTCTAAGAGATTATACCACCTTATTTACAAAATATGAATATGAGAGTGAGTGTTGGAAAGATGGTAAGAGTGTGCTTTTTGTATCTGTTTACAGGATTCCTGCTGCTTTCTATTTTTTAGTTCCTTATGGTTCACAGCCTTCTACCAGTTCTGATTTAGCTCTATGAAAGTGATATTTGCCCTTCCCTCCTTTTGTTTCTCACTCTAGTACTCTAAAATTAGTAAAGTAGGTGAAAAATGTTGCACTCTCTTTTGATGTCACTTCAAACCCCCTTACCAATACATGGAATCGATTGATGAGGAACAAAGTGTTGTCAAAAGCACTAAATATAAGAACAGAGCAAAAGAGAAAAATGCGTATTTCTTCTGATAATGTTAAGATTTACAAATCTTAGCTGATAATCCTAATAATGGGAGGTAAAAGTATAGTTAGGTAGTACTTACCTCAATTATATATCTCTAACATTCAAGAAAAAAATGGTGAAGAGAAAGCAAAGACTAAATGAGATGGCATCCTTCATATTCAGGTAATTTTGAGAAATCTCTTGCTTTCACTCATTGTTTTTACATCACTTTAATCCTCTCCATCCCTCTCCATTCTCTGGAAAGGGAGAAATGGGATCTCAAGCCTTCAGATGGAGTGGTGTTTTTGTTCTAGCTCAAAGTTTGTTTGTTAAAAGGACCAGTAAGACTGCAATAAATTGGTGATGGGGAGAGAAAACAGAGAATAATGATCAGATCAATTGCAGATAAAAGTTCAGTATTGCTGCTGAAAACTTCTCACATCTTTGAAAGGTGAGATCCTCAGCTTTCAAAAGACATATAGGTCAGTAGGCATTGATGGAGTCCTATAACACCATCTTTTACTGACAAATGAAAATGCCACCAGCATCCCAGGCCAGTCTGTCTCTGAAAACACCTCAGAAAAGTTGTCTGAGCTATGGATTGTGGTCTGTAACAGAGGACAGCAAAAGGTCTGGGCTTTTTAGTGCAAATATTTGCATTTCTGGTGGTTTACTCTTGAAGGTTTACTCTTTGTAGATTAGTTGCAAACCCTCATATATAAAATATCCACTCTAGGTCAGCAATAAACAGCCCAGATAATGGCACACAATCTTTCA
>VWZD01004625.1:20888-50205 GCA_013396695.1 Sakesphorus luctuosus
TTACAAGGTTATGTTGACCTCCATGCACATGTGTTACCAGTTGTGAATATGCTTGTAATAACATGAAGCTGAAGTTGCTACCTTGTGGTTGGTATTTAAAGGTACAAGCAAACCAGACATACAGGATCTAATTCAATCTTTTATCCTCAAAATTCTGTTATTTTCTGATGCATTTAGTAGATTGCACATAAAATTGCAGTNTTTACCAACAAACTAGTATTAATTTATTTACTTTTGCTAGAAAAACAACTAAAATTAAAGTAGTTCAATCTTCTGAGTATTGGCAGGACTCACTGATTAGACTTGTCCAACTATCTCAACTGAAAAAAATGAACCTCTAATGGAAATTCTCTGCACTGTGATGCCTGTGTCCTTCATAGTTTGTGTACTTTATATGCCAGACAGTATACAATTAATATTACAAGGTATGGCTTATTGCATACGTACATATGAAGACTATAAGCAAGCACTATTGGCAGTAGAAATTTAGTCCTGTGCCTTTAGCTTGACATGTGAATTTCCCCCGATGGTAATATAGATAATTTTTGATGTATATTAATCATGACAATGGACCAAGGTCCTGCTTGTTACATACTCATTTTGCAATTGCAGAGATGTGATATTTAACTAAATTCAGGTTACTAGGATCTTTACTCTTATGCATAGCCCAAACTAGCAACATAATAGGGTGAAATCACTGCTTATGTTCACATCCAGCATTTTGTCTATCACAGTAATATAATCTCATCATCATGGTTTCCAGAACTGTCTTTTCTTTCAAACCATATGGTAAACACTATGACAGCACCATTTCTCCACAAATTACAATAGACACTGGAGAGTAAGCAAGACATAAAATGAAAACATAAAAATTACTGTAATTAAGATATCATTACTGTTTAATAATGATAAAGAGAACTTTCCAAAAACAGAACTAAGTAGCTAAGCTATATTTAAATGACTTTCTAAAATACTGTTATAAGCTATTGGAAAAGTTTCTGTTTGATTCTGCAGGAGTAAGCATATGAGAGAGCATGTATGTTTCCATGCATATATGAGCATTTTTACGGAACTAAGCAAACAATTTGAAATCAATTATTGTATAGACCTAAGTGGATTTTTTGTGTTCATGTTTATGAAAAAACTGCACACATTTCTGTCTGCTGATATAGAAAATTCAAAACACTATTTCAAAGAAATGACTGACTCTGTGATACTGCTTCAACAACTGACTACAAAGCCTAAAATGTTAAAGTAAGGTTGTTGATATGGATCCTTATTTGACATCTGTGGATATCCCAAAGAAGCTACAGAACCAGAGAACATGCTGACCCACAAGGACCATTGAGTCCAACCCTTAGCCCTGCTTAGGACCATCCCTAATAGTCACACCATGTGCCTGAGAGTATCTTGAACTCTGTCAGGCTTGGTGTTGTGACCACTTCCCTGGGAAGCCTGTTCCAGCCCTTAACCATCCTCTGGGGTGAAGTACCTCTTTCTAATATCCATCTTAAACTTCCTCTGACACAACTTCAGGTCATTCCCTCAAGTTCTTCTCACTCAGAGAAGAGATCAGTGCCTGTCCCTCCTCTTCCCCTCACAGGAAGTTGTAAATGCAATGAGATCTCCCCTCAGTCTTCTCCAGGCTGAGCAGACCAAGTGCCCTCAGCTGCTTCTCACATGACTTCACCTCAAGGCCCTTCACCATCTTCATTGCCTTCCTTTGGACCCTCTCTAACAGATGAATAACTTTCTCGTATTGTAGTGCCCAAAACTGCACTCAGTGTTAAGGGTGAGGCTGCCCCAGTGCAGAGCAGAATGGGACAATCCCCTCCCTCAACTAGCTGGTGATGCTGTGCCTGATGCCACCCAGGACACGGTTGGCCCTCCTGGCTGCCAGGGCACTACTGATTCATGTTCAACTTGCCATTGCCCAGGACCCCCAAGTCCTTTCATTTGGCACTGCTCTCTCTAGCCTCTCCTTCCCAATCTGTACGTATATCCAGGTGTCTTGGGTTGAGTTACTCCAATCCAGGCACAGAATCCAGTGCTTTCCTTGTTGAACTTAATACAGCTGGTGATATCCCAGTTCTCTAACTTGTCGAGGTCTCTCTGTAGGGTCTCCCTGCCTTGTGAGGAGTCAGCAGTTCCTCTCAGTCTTGTATTGTCTGCAGACTTACTTAGTATCTCTTCCAGTCCTGTGCCCAAGTCATTTATGAAGATGTTGAAGGGCACAGAGCCCAAGATGGAGCCCTGTTGAACCCCACTAAGGGCAGGTCACCAGGCTGATGTCACTGTTACGCTCTGTGGTCAATCTGTGAGCCAAATGCTCACCTACCAAATGATATGTTTATCCACAGCACACCTTCTGCAAAATAACTATTTGTCTGCCCCAGATTTACAAAGAGGCATCGGGCACTCCTGGCAACCTGTAACCTGGAGAGCTGCACCTGCCACCAGCAGGTCTGGCTGGCTGGAGTCCTCTAACAGGGCTGGGCCAGTGACCCCACCAGCTTCAAGGGACTGAGCTTTAGGGCATGTCAACTCCAATACAGAGGAAGCTTAAATTAGCATGCTAAAAAGACTGGGGCTGAAAGAATCCCTTTTCTCTTCCTTACAGCTACTGAGTCTGTTTGCTGCCTCTATTGGCTGTCTCTAGATGGTCAGAGAGGAACCTGTCCTGTTTGTCCCGCCAGCCTGAGCTGCAGTGTGAACTGCTGTGTCACCCCCTTGTTACACACCAGATCAGTTGGTTTTGGGTCAGACTGCCTTGTCTGTGAGTGTATCTGTAGGGGAAGGGCCCTGCAGGCCCATGACAAGGCCTGCCTTGAGCACAGGGCAGAGTCCAAAGCACATGGCAGAGCTGAGAGTACAGGGCAGAGCTGGAGCACAGGGCAGAGCCCCGAAGCCAGTGGGCTGCAGCTGACATGGCCATGGGAGCAGTATGGCTGGGCTGTCAGTCAAGGAAGGCCAGCCTGGCAACCCACCCACATCACATGCCCTGGAGCCCCTACCTGGCTGCGACTCCTCTCACTTTGGCTAAGGGGACAGCGAGAGGTCAGTGAATCAGGGGTCTTGCCTGGAGGGAGAGCAGATATAGAAGCAGCACAAGGTCTCCATTGCAGATCCTCGCCTGTTCTCTTCAAAGCAGTCAATATGTGACCTTCTAAGTGGTAACTGTGTTCTTTCTCTCCTCTTTTCCACTTCTTCCAGTTTTTGTCTTAATCTCTCTTCCTTTATTCTCTTTTTCCTCTGGTGGGTAACTTAAACACTCATTTTCTGTAAGTTATAAGTACTTCAAGTCTTTGCGAAGTTTAACAAAAGTTCCTTACTACAGCAATTCTTGCTAGTCCTAGCAACCTGCTGTAATACTGTAATGCAACCATGTTGTGAAGCTGTATGTTATCTGTCTATGCTGGTTTAAAGGTAAACCAGCAGGAGAAATGAATCCAACTCAAAAAGAGATTGTAAGTCAGAGTTACAATTTAATAAAAAATATTACAATAAATGCCATGACACAAAGAAAAACTAATTGCAACCCACAAAACCCAAAAGTGTAACCCAGCACACTGGGGCACAACAGGAATAGTGCTTGTTAGCCCCTGTGCGGAGCCCCACATAGTCCTCCTGAGTCCAAAGTAAAAGGAAAGAAAAACCTATTGGTACAGATGACAGTCACAGTCCTGTTGAGGTTCTGGTCCTCCTATGGATCAAACGAGTGGTTCCAGAAGTCCCCAAAACCCAAGTTTACATACCCTCTGTTTCAGGTGGGAATGTCCAGTACCTCCCCAGGGTGGGGAGTTCCACAATTGGTAATTTACTCTGTGAGTCATGGGGTATTTTTGGAATCATGGATGGTCCATTAGTAGACATGACCCCTCAGGCTGTGTGTGAAGGTGCTAATGACTCCCTAGAGAGGAGTTATCACAGATCCTACCTCACAGGCTTCTTTGGCACCCATCTTTCAGCCTGAGGGGTCAGGTGTACCCTGGGCAGCTGCTGCAAATTGTTCATTATTAACAGTTTTTGAGAAATATCATAGAGGATAAGAATACACAGCTTTATTCACACCCATACAGTGATAAACTGGTCCTGGCTGCTGAACTAGGACACTTTGTGAAACTCTTTTTGCCAAAATGCCTATACTCTCACCAAACTAAAAGAAATCTCTTAGAGAAAAATGTGTAGTCTTTCCCCAGGCATTAACTCAGGTAACAAAAGAACAAGCGTGTTACGTGGGTTTGTGTTGGTAAAATCTCTTGGAGTCTGAAATTAAGATGTACACCCAGTAAAGCTGGACTGGGTTGTAACACCCCTCACTGATGTGCTGTATCCCTGTTTGCCCACTCCTATTGCCCACATTCTTGAGTTGCTCCCACTCCCTGGAGCTGTTTGAGAGTCCCTTGAATGCTCTTGGCACCATTCTCACTCGCTTGGCTTTTGTAGGCTTCTGCCTCCTCACAAGGCTGCTGATTGGACCTGCCTCATTATTCTTCTAATATTTCCATATGCCAAGCTTTTTTTACTGGCAAAATCCATTTGGAGATCAGAGAAAAATCAGAATAGAGAAAACAATAGTGAAAACATTAACTGTCAGTACAGAGTGGCATTATGAAATTCTTATACTTGACACTCTTTTAGATGAGCAAACTTGATTTCTTCTGCTATTTACCTGACATGTGCAAGTTTCATCACTGAAATCCCTGGCCAGTGCAACCCAACTGAAGGTCTAATTAGAATTAGGAAACACCTTCTTTCTATCCATCACAGACTTGCAAATGGAATAAGTGATCCAACAGTTATTTTTGTGGTTGCAAATGGCACTAAATCAGTTCTGCCATTGACATAGTCACAGAAGAGTCCAAAGCTTCTGTAAAAGCTCCTTTCTTGAATAGGTTGTTGTGTGCCTCAATACTCATATACTGCCAGCGCTACTGCTAAGCAAGGATAAGTCAGCCCAACACAAAATCGATGGCTGGTTTCTGAAGATCCACCTTTAAGATGAGAATATTTACTGATAGTCTTTGAAAAAGGTTATAGAAGCAATGTCAGAAGAAAATATGAAGTAGTAAGCAAGATTTGATGTACCAACTTCTCTCTCTTAAGTCCTTGCTGTAGAGGCTTTGAACAGTCACTCTGTTTTAGGATTATCCTTCAAATTCCCAAATGCAGGTGTGTTAGGCTGACATTTCTTTTAAGATGACAGAGGTGGACCTATGATGCAATTCCTGCATAGACAGACATGTGAACTGACCACCTGTTGTGGTTTAAACCTAGCTGGCAACTAAGTGCCACACAGATGTTTACTGACTCCGTCCACTCCCAATCAGGAGGAGAATCAGAAAAACCTCATGGATTGGATGTGGCACTGAGTGCCATGATCTAGTAAATGGACTGCAGTTGGACCAAGGGTTGGACTTGATGATCCCAGAGGTCTTTTCCAGCCCAATCAATTCTATGATTCTATGATTGAGATAAGAATAGTTTAATAATTTAAAAAAGAAAGAGAATAATAATACTACCAACATCAACACCAATAATAATAGTAATGGTAGTGATAATAGTAGTAGAGAAAAACGTGATGAATAATACAATTGTTCCCCACCTGCTGACAAATGCTCAACCAACTCCCAAAAAGCAATTGGCCTCTTTCAGACAACTCCTCCCAGTTTAAATACTGGACTTCACCTCTCAGAGAGGACCACCTACGAGTAGACTGCTTTACTTAAATCTGCTGATTAAATGCCACACAAAAAGATCCAAAGTAGAAGCAGATTTTTTCTTGGGGATATTGTCAGTCTCTAGACAACAACAAAGGAGCTCTGAATTGCACAGTAGAGACGCAATGTTGTTTGAAAGGGAAGTGTGAGTGAAAGCAGTACATCTTTGATGGAGTGGACTTTAAGGTTATCATAATAATAGTCCATGGAATTAACAAATCTAACCTGTCCTGGACAAAGCTAGCAATGAAAAACCAAGGGTGTCCCTGGCTTACTAAGACCTATCCTACCTACCTAGAAACCTTTATATGCACAGTCACCCTTATTTAAATAACTGCATTTATATGACACACCTACTTTGTTCCTTCATTCCCCTAAGTTGTGTTGAATTATTTCAGTCCTTAAGTGCCAAAATCAGAATTTTACATTTAAATGGATGGTGGCTTGACAGATGGAACATAGATTTTGGCACTTGTTGCAGCTTGCCTACCTGCACTGCAGCAGTTTGAGGCCTCTAGGCCTCTACTGAACTTGTTGTAGAAGCCAGGTTGCAAAAAGATTGGGGAGAGGGAGATTTTATTGTCCTCTCTGCCATATTTTTTAGAAATATGCCCAGAAAGCCTTAGAGAAAAAAAACCAGAACAACAAATTAAAAGGGACTGAGTGACCTGTGTTATACAATCTACCATACTCCTTGTCTGTTTGGTTTTCTTTATTTTCTTTCAGCAATATGACTAACCTCACCTCTTTGTGTTTAGCAGCTGAAAAAAATGCACACTGCTATATTCAGAAGCACCCACTCATTCCTTACAGCTTTTATGACAAAGCTGTCCCTCCACATGTCCATGTTGGCCTCTGACTCTGCACATTTACTCAAGTAAACATGCCAGATGTCAGGAAAAAGTGGTAGGGTAAAGAAAAATACTCTAGGGGCCAAGAGTCATAAAATCCTTCTTCACAAACCAAACTTAAAAGCAACAATTTCAACAAATGCCTTAGAGCAAGTTCACAGCTAGAATGAAAGGGAGACAGAAAAAATAAGCAAAAAAATCCCCAAACCAGCTGTCTCATTACATATTTTGTTTTCTGTATCACCAGCTACATTAGTAGTGAAAACAAATAAAAATATGAGTGATCATTAGGAAGGACAGACAGATGGACTGAGTTTTTAGGCAGAGGGTTGGAGGCGGACTTACGTTTGGAAATGAGCCTTAAAATCTGGAGCTTGAATATTGCAATGACCTCTAATTTTTCCAACATGTCTCTCTCTTTACGAGGGCACTGTCAAAAGTCAAGGAGTGAAATCACTGCTGTAACTGATGAGCCTGTCACTCTCCTTTGCACAGAGGAAGAAGTTCAAATCAGGAAACGCCAACGTGGGGCCATTTCCTGCTAGTTGTGATTGTGTCACTGTTGTAGACATTGCAGAAAAGAATAATGTAGAGAACAAGAGGAGTGAAGTTCAAGGAGAGGCATCTCCAGTTAGGCAATCTGACACAGCAGGAGGAGGCAGACACATACTATGGTGTACTCTCTAGCCCCAGCTAGCAGACCTAGCACAAGATACCACTTCTACAAACAGACAAGTCTTCCCCTGACATCGATTAACTGTCATCCCAGCAGCTTTTCTCTTGTTGTGGTTTGGTGGACAAGGTGAAAATTAGTTCAGTTCATTAAGGTTTTCAATTTTATCCCAAAGTGAGGGCTAGTTCATCTCCTCAACTCACTTCTTGTTTGCAGCCTTACGTTCAAATCCTCTGTGTTTATCACCATTTTGATGATTAGTGCTGGATTCAGGCTGGGACAATGGTGGCGTTCACTCCAGGCCCAAGTGATGATTCGGTTACCTAGATGTAGAAACCAGTGCCTTAAAATAAATCTTACTATGGCATCCTTCTTTTCTGAAGAATTATGGACAGACTGCCCCCATGGACAAAGGCCAGAACACTTCATGGTTTGAATGCAGCCTTTATAACTAGTTCTCTGAAAAGTTTTTTCTTGTCAGCTGAGAGAACTTGAGAGTACATAGGTAAGTAGCCACTGATTTTACTTTTGCTTTATAGGCATAGAGGGAGGAGCATGCAGAGAGGACCTGCCTTCCCAAGGCCAAACCACAAGCCTTACAGCACCCCAGCTGCTCTTCTCCCAAATGCCTATGTTGTGTCCTGAAAAGCCCTTGGGAGGAAGGGGATTCTGGACAGCGATGCAGACTACTTGCCATATAGCTACCCATAGGCTACTCCCCTTGGGTCATCTTAGGCCCTCCTGCTGCCACCTTTTTCTCCTAATGCTTTGTTCTGTACTTGTCTTGCTTCTACTAGCAATTTTTGTTCTAGAGATAACTACAAATATGACAAGACAAGAGGAGTTTGTGATACAGCTAATCTATCTACTGACTTGTAGTTGATCTCTTTTCCCTGAAACAATGTCATTAAGCCCTCTTGATGTTCTGGCCCACAGATATTTTAAAAAATTATTTCACCGGTAAGATCAATAAAGTAAGCAAAAGAGCACTCACAGTAATGTCTTTAAACTTTCCATATGCAGTAAACACACTCCATATGTGGGCATTTGCTTGGCTTAGCTCTGTTAAAGGAATATGGAGGTGCATTTAAAATAGTGGCTTTATCTTTTCCCCATTTGCTCTACACCCCTGTCTTTTATAAGCCCCCAAACTGCATTCAGCCTCTTTTCACAATTGATTACATAATTCAGCCTTCCTGCCTCTGAGCTTTTAAGATGGACTTGAGATATATGTTCAAGTTCTCCTCACAATTGGAAAGGTTAGAAGCCTGTCTTTTTGAAAATGGAAGCAGAGATTCTCATGGAATTTCACAACAGCATGGGCTGGATATTAAAACCAGTGTCAGATATCATGGGACTTGAAATAGAAATGTCACACTGCCAATACTCTGGCACCCCAAACCTCATCTGAAAACTAGAGCAGCTGGCAACATAGTCAGCTGCCATCAGTGGAGCTCTGACAAGGGAGCACTGGGGCCATGTCACAGTGCTGACTGCAGAGTGAGAGTCAGGGTTCATTAGCCCTTCATTATAAGCCACCCATGCCTTTTCTGGAGAGAGAAACTCATGTGAGTTACTGCAGTCAGGCAACTGTGACAAACCCTCACTGTGGCATCTGACTTGAGAGAAACTGGAAGGCATCTGGGGAAATAACCTTTTGACAATATATGAAATAATGATGTTAAAGCAAAGCTTTTTCAGGACAGGTATTTTATTGTAAGGAAGGAAAGTTTGCGTCCTGTTGAATTTGAATCTGCCTCTTTTCAGATAGTCTTTTTAGTGCTGGATTTTTTTTATATTCTTTCTGTAAGCAAATGAAGCTGTACACCACCATACAACTTATTGGTCTATCTGATATGAAACTTCTCACCTAGTCTTTGCTAAGTTTTGCTGGTTACTTGGCCACCAATCAAAAGATATTATTGGGAATTTATTGCTCCCTTAGCTAAACCAGGGCTAAACATCAGTGTACCGAGCACTCCAGTACTTAATACCTCTTAAAATGTAAGTTGTTCCCTCCATGTCCTTTTAATTCTTGCAGGGACATTGAGAAGCTGAACTTGAAGGGGCTGGCCCTTGGTTCTGGGCAGTTTTGAATGATTTCCTGAGCGATGTAGGTTAGACTGTGATGTGGAAGGCTCTGTGCACAAGAGATTTCTTCAGAGGGCTTGACTGCTGCTTTTCAGGGAATCCATGCTAGCAGAGCAGTTTGTTGGCCTGTGCTCAGACATGTGCTTAGCAAAGATGATGAACAATCAGTTCTCCAGGCAGGAATTCTGGAACCAGAACCAGCAGGAACTCTGAGCTTTTCTCTGTGACATGGCGTGAGTGGGGAGAGCTGAATAGCACTGAGGGGTAGAGTGCATGTGGGTAGATAGATTTGAAGGGAGTATAGAGAATGTTGTGTTTGATTGATTGGGAGGATCAATAATACAACTTTCTTCAAATGTAGTGGTAAAAATAAAAATTACTATCCCGGCATTTATATTGTTATCCCTTGGCTAGAAACTATCATCCTCCTAGGATAGGTGAATCTCATAAGAATATGTAAAACCAAATACAGTTGGAAGTAAAAATCCTGATAAAAATAGGACTGCCATGGGTATTTGACAATACTGCAGAAAACACTAATCAAGCTAAAATAATGTTCTTGGAAACTCAAATGCTTCCCTAATGGGAAAGGTGCTCAAACTACTCCGCCTTCCAATCCTCATATATAAAATTACTTATGAAATTGTTATAATAAAATTAATAATTGATACGCCATAATAGTTTTGTATCTTAAAACATTGGGCTGAGACTGACACAAATGGCTGTGACTAGGGAATGCTCAATGCTGCTAGAGCCAAACTGTTGTTACCTAAATAGAAACATCACTCCTGAGTGTCTCTCCACCTCTAATTAGCCAATTATCATGAATAAATCAGTTTTCTTCTGTACACTGAGCTATATTTTGAACAAGGTTAGTGTAGAATTTGTGGCTTCAGTTTGCTGTACATTTGTGAAAAATGACTAGAAGATTTACTGTCAATAGACATTTTAATAACAAAAAGATGCTTAAAATAAAGTTGGTCAAAAATAAAGTTGGTTATTAAAACTTTCAAAGTGGTATTTCAAATAATGACACGCTACGGTCCTTCCAATAATCTGAATATTGTATTAAAGATCTTGCAGGACTGGGAGCTGCTGTTTGATCTCCACATATTATTAGTGGGTACGTTTTTTTGGTAACATTCATTTATCATGAAGTTAATATCTTTGGCTTTCTATCTTCAAAGGCTCTAGATTGTCTTTTGATGTATGATGGCTCAACACTTGCAAGGTTGTGGTACCTCCCTGAAACTATTGGGTCAGCAACTGCTGCATGTCCTTTATATACAGCCATATCACAGAAATGAAGAGCACAGCTAAGGCTGTTTTACTTCCTTGGAAATGTGGACAGGGAAGAGATGCGTTCCTTTGAACACTGCCAACAATATAGGCTACTGGCAGCAAGCATGAATTACATAATGCACCTACCTTTTGTACACTGGTCTTGTTTGAACAGAATTGATAAATTTTTTTTGGTACATTTCCATCAGAGCATCTTCAGAAGCACATACTCGGTCAGTATAGCTCTGCAGGGTGCATTGCTTTTTCTGCAGTGGCTAGAGGAAGACAAGAGAGGAGAGAGCAATATGCTCCAGTTTTATTTACTACCAGAGAGATCAGGAGATTGTAAATTGCTAGGGAAGAAACAGAAGATGAAGAATTCACATCTTAGTACTATCCCAAGCTTGACTATGTTCTCTTCTGGTTTTTATTTCTGCAAGTACTCCTGATCTGTGCTTTAGGTTTCTCATCTGACATAATTTTCACCCTTAGACCTGCACAAATCATGATATTTAAAGAAAAAGAAAAGGTTAGAATCTGTTTTAATGTTGTCTGAGCCCTGGAGTCCTGGTGTTTCCAGGTTTTCTTTAATAAACATGAAAGTCAGAGACTTCGTCATTCCTTTGCTTTATATAGTGTACAGTTTATTTTTTCTGTTTCTTCCAGGTGTATTTGTAAAGTAAATACCCATTTCATATTTCTTTGCATAGAAAGTGTTAAAGAACATACAGATTTTAATGAAACCAGGAAATTTTTCCCATGTGCTTAATATATCATGCACTAATATATCAGGCACTGGGGCTTGTAAGACACTATGACAATTAAGTAATCTTATTGAAATTGCTGCTATATCATAACTTCATTACAAGGAAAAAGGTTTCTTCCCTAATTTTGGGAAGGCTCTTCTATTCAGGTTAATAATAGACCAGAATGCAGGTGTGAGGCAATAAGTACCCCATTGAGTCCCAGACAAATGGGTATTTCCGAGGGCAGAGGATTTGGTTGTCGATTTCTTCTTCAATTTGCAATTTACTGAAACTATTGTGTCTTCTTCAGCAGATCTCTTTAATCAGATCTTCCCTATCTGTGAGTTGCAGAGTTGGTTATTCTTGTCCAGGTATAAACTTCATGCTAGTCTTATTTCATCAGATCTGTTCTCCAGTTTCTCAAGATAATTTTGATTTCTAATTCTGTTTTGTTCAAAGTATGTGTAGTCCTTCTCAGCTCTGTGAATTTAATGATCAAATTTTAATTAGAAAAAAATGTATAATATCGAACATAAACCTGCAGAAGATTCAATTCTTCCTTCATATATTATAGTGCACCATTTAAAGCTACCTACCTCCAGCTTGTCTGAAGGTTTTAGTTGGTCCTATAGTGGTTTCATATGAACCATTATTTGCTTGCTTGCTTCAAGAAAGAGCTCATGTCAAGATTGGTTCCTAGAAAGGTCTCATGTTAATTAACTGCCATGGTTTAAGACCAGATGGAAATTAAGCACCAAGCAGTCACATGCTCAGCTCCTCTCTCTGCCCCCTACTCCAGTGGAATTTAGAGGAGAATCAAAGTAAAACTTGAAGATTGAGATAAGAACAGTTTAATTATCAAAACTAAAGTAAAATACAGCAATAATGGTAAATGATAATAATAATGATAATAAAAGGGGAAAGGAAAAAACCAAACAAGTCATGCGCAGAACAATTCCTCACCACCTGCTGTCTGCTGCCAGACTCCACTTCCTGAACTCGTATCAGACCTGCTTTCAGGTAACTCGACGCAGTTTATATATTAGGCATGAAGTTCTGTGGAGTGGAATATCCCTTCGGTCTGGTTGGATCACTTGTCCCAGCTATGCTCCTTCCCAGTTTCTTTTGCGTAGCTCCTCACTGGCAGAGCACGAGACAAGAGAAAAAGAAATCTCTGATTTAGGAAAAACATGAATTAACCAAAAACCTAAACATCAATGTGTTATCAACACCGTTCTCATTCTGAATTCAAACCTCAGCACTATAACAGCTACTGAGAAGAAATTAACTCTATCTTAGCTGAAAGCAGGACATGAAAGTAACAACTAACACCTATATTTTCTTCTCTATCTATGAGGCACATTCCTCTGCCATAAAAGAAAAAATGTCTTATTTGAGAAGATTTGTTTTCAACAAATGCACGCTGGATGTCATTTATACCTTTATTTTCATCACCCTGTACAAGAAGAAAGGAGAAAAATCAGATTACTCAAATTACCGAGGTATTACTTTGCTCTCCATTGCTGGTAAAATCCTTGCAAGAATACTTCTGAACAGATTAGTACCCACTATTGCAGAAGAACTTCTACCTGAAAGCCAGTGTGGTTTCAGAGCCAGTAGGAGCACCACAGACATGGTATTTGTTCTCAAACAACTGCAAGCGAAGTGTAGGGAATAGAACAAAGGACTCTAAGTAATTTTTATTGACCTTACCAAAGCTTTTGCCACTGTGAGCAGAAAAGGCCTGTGGCAGATCTTGGAACATTTAGGATGTCCCCCCAAGTTCCTCAAAATGATCATCCTGCTACGTGAGGATCAGTGTGGACAAGTCAGATATGGCGATGCACTCTCTGAGCCCTTTCCAGTAACCAATGATGTGAAACAAGATTGCATTCTTGCACCAACTCTATTCACAATCTTCTTCAGCATGATGCTCCAAAGAGCTATGGCAGAACTCAATGAAGAAAACAGCATCTACATCCGATATGGTACTGATGGAAGCCTATTCAACCTAAGGCAACTGAAGGCCCACACTAAGATCCTGAATCACCTTGTCCATCTTTTTGCTGATGATGCAGCCCTCGCTGCTCACACAGAAGCAGCTCTGCAGTGCTTAACATCCTGCTTTGCAGAGGCTGCTGAACTTTTTGGTCTGGAAGTCCGCTTGAAAAAGACAGAAGTTCTCTACCAACCTGAACCTCAGGAAGTCTTCCATCATCCCCTCATCACCATAGGTGAATCAGAGCTTAAGTCAGTCCAGCAGTTCACCTGTCTGGGAAGCATCATTTCCTCAGACGGTAAGATAGGCAAAGAGATAGATAACAGGCTAGCAAAGGCATACAGAGCCTTCGAAAAACTCCACAAAAGAGTCTGGTTCAATAAACACCTGAAGAAAAGTACAAATATCAGTGTCTACAGAGCCATTGTACTGTCTACTCTTTTATATGGGTCTGTGTCATGGGTCATTGACCACCACCACCTGCAGCTCCTTGACCACTTCCATCAGTGCTTCCTCCGTACAATCCTAAACATCCACTGGACTGATTACATGACCAATGTGTCTGTTCTTGAACAGGCAAGGTCACCAGAACTGAGGCCATGCTGATGAGAACGCAGCTGTGCTGGGCAGGGCATGTCTCCAGGATGGAGGATCACCCACTGCCTGCCTAAGATTGTGCTCTATGCTGAACTCGCCATTGGCTACCACAAGAGAGGAGCCCCAAAGAGGAGATAGAAAGACTCCCTGAAACAACACCTCAGCCTTGGCCATATTGACTGCCACCAATGGTCCACTCTGGCCTCCAATTGGGATTCATGGAGATACACCATTCACAATGCTTCTGCTTCCTTTGAGAGCACACACAGAGTCAGTCTTGAGGAGAAAAAGCGTAGAAAGAACCGTTCCTCGCCAATATTGCCAAAGGAGACATTCCGCTATGACTTTTGTGACTGGACTTGCCTGTTCTGCATCAGCCTTTTTAGTCACCAGTACGCTTGCAGCAAGCATGGGTAGTGCCCTTCCCAGACCTTCAATTGTGAAGCCTAGCCATGATGATGGTGATGATTTCCTTTTAGCTGTTTTGTTTGAAGTTAAATTTGTTTTTGATTATTTCTTTAAAACATTTTTCAAGAATGCAAATAAAACTCTAATTCCCTGGCTCGTCTTTTACTCTTACACCTATTAATAATGATAGACACTTTATCTGCCTTTTTTCACTCCTTGTAAATCTTGCTTGGCTTCCATGGTTTCTTAAAAATCACTATATCAGTATGTAAGCTGAGAATATTTTCTTTGTTGGGGTCAGCAACTTTGTAAACATAATTTATCTAAACTTTGTCCAAAGTATTCTTAGTGTCATTCCTTTGTGCTTTGTCACTGGTGCTGATGCTGATAGCAAAGTGATCATGGCTAAACTGTAAAATCAAACTAAGCTTTGAAAGTTGCTGATAATGACTTTAATAAAATTATAAGAAAAATTCATCAAGTAAAAAACCAGTTATGTTGATCTGCTGGTAATGTTTTCAAAGGCTTCTAATTGTTTATTTCTTCACTAAATCTCTAAATGTTATTAGGTCTTGGCTTAATGAGTAATGTCTCCTCTTACTAAGAATTCATAGAACCATACAATTATTGTTAGAAAAGACCTTTACGATCATCAAGTCTAACCACTTACCTAACACCACCATGTTACCGTTAAATCATGTCCCCAAAATACCTGCATTAGCCTTTAATCTTCTTGCAATGATTTTTCTTAAAACTGATCCTCTGACTGTGATTTAAAATTGACTAAGGCATAGAATGCTCTTAAGAACACTAAAAAGAAAAAAAAATTAAAAAATACTGTGGCTCTAATGTTTAATACCAGGATTCTTTTCATGCATAATTCAATCCAAATGGTGGGCTTGCCAGGGTGTCTGAAAATCCAGATCTTTTTTTGAAGTAAAGTTGTCTGCTCAAAGCCCTTGAGTTAATGTTGACAATTTTTAGACATTTATTTTGGGGTCTTGAAGCAAAATTATCAGCAATGAATAATTTTAAACTGGAATGATCACTCCAAAGAATGTAACAAACGGATGCAAAGGCCACAGCACATTTTTTATTAGAATTTGTAAAGTTTAAATTCTTATTTTGGTTGCCTGTCCCCTTTGATTTATTCACTTTGGAAAACAGAGCAGAATCTATGAATGCTAAGGAGACAGTATTTTCAGTGCAGTGCTTTGCCAGAATTAATGCAAGACAATGGTACTCATGTTATTCCTGAGAATAATTATGGTTGGTTATGCAGAACCACTTCTCCAGGCCATTCCCTGAAGGATGTTTCTTTTCTTACTTGTGATCATGCTTTTTTTGTGTGTTTTAGAAATCTCTGCTCTTGTGACACCCCACCTAGAGTACTGTGTCTGGCTTTGGGGCCCACAACACAATAAAAATGTGGACCTGTAGGAGCAAGTCAGAAGAAGAGACACTAAGTTGCTCAGAGGGCTAGAGCACCTTTCCTGTGAAGACAGGCTGAAAGAGTTGGAGCTGTTTAACCAGGAGAAGAAAAAGCTCCAGAGAGACTTTATAACACCTTCCAGTACATAAAGGGGCCTTATAGCATACCTGGAGAGTGACTTTTCAAAAGGGCATGTAGTGATAGGGCAAGGGCAAATGGCCTTCAACTGAGGGAAGGTAGATTCAGACTAGTTATTAGGAAGAAATTCTTTACTGTGAAGGTGGTGAGGCACTGCAGTAAGTAGCCCAGAGAGGCTGTGGACTCCCCATTCCTGGAGGTGTTCAAGACTAGGCTGGATGGGGCTCTGAGTAACCTTGCCTAGTGAAATGATTCTATATAAGGTAATTCAGCCTTTTCACCAGCTAAAAATAAAACAATTCTATATTAAGTGCAAGAGAGCTATGAGACTCTGCTGTGTGAAAGTATTAAATTCCACCTTGTGCTGTGACGAAGGCTGTGTAAATGGGTCGTGTTTTTTTTTTCTTCCCTGAAGAAATTATTTCGTTTAAAAAAATATATCTGTAGGAAACTGTAAACATTCACACAAATCCAGATCTTTTCCCTCTTGCCCTTTTATTTTCAGCCTCTGCTGTACAAAAGCAGCTCCATTTGCCTCACTTCTACTGCAAGGACAGAGGCTGAGGGTTTGTCAGCAAAGCTGATCTTCAGACTGGGTACCAGTAAGGCACAAGGAACCACCAACACTTTCCCACTGCAAAGGTGGGAGGTGACCCCTCTACATTTTCCTTGTGTTACAGTTGACTGTTGATGTAATACTTACAGGAGTGCATTATTTGTGTTACTTTCCTGACTCAACAAAAAATACACTGAACTTACAGTCAGGAAAAAACCCAGAAAACTCAGCTGGTCCTAACATGAAGTGATGAGAAGCAGTTTAACCAAAAAAGTGTAAAAAGTGCTGAACAAAGGAAACTACCCCTTTGACAGGGCCTGAGGAAAAAAGAAACCAAAATCCTTCCATAGCCTGGTCCAATTTAAACTGTGAAGCACCAGGTTTGTGTACAATTTTTCAAACCAAGAGAGACAATGCTTTGCCATGTTGTCTCATCCATGCTTAAGATTCTCATGTTGACTATAAAAAGGCAGAAGTTGTCAGTTTCCTTTTAGTTATGGCATTTACACCTTGAGGTTCTTATCCCTTGTATGGTTAAATAAGGTTTATAGTTTCACTACAGTAATATTTTCATGCAAACAAATTTCATTTGCATTCAGACTTTTGAAGTACAAAAGGAAAACATAGCTACAGAGGGACCAAGGAAAAGTAGTTTCCTTGCCAAATTTTCTCTATACTTAGCTAGAAAGTGTTGGAATACATACATTTTCAGGCTAGTGAACCAAAGACAAATTTGCAGATGCAAGTTGCTAAGAATGGAATTTGTCTAGGGACCTTGAGCTGGTGCAGAAGTGAGTGAAGAAGCCTGCAGAAGCTCCGCGGAAAGACACATCTTATGAGCTCTTTTTATAAAGTTAAATATATGATAAATAAGACTTCTTGGATCCAGCAATTTTTTGAAATATATATTACTTAATATTTGGCTACAACCATGTGATGTTAGATAGTGTGCATGGTGTGTGCAGGTTTTAGAATTGTGTGTAACTGTGTGGAAATATAGTCCTGTGTAAAGCTCTTCTTGTAGTTAAAATATTCCTGTGCAAAGGCAAAAGGCATTAATGTAAACATAGTTCAGCTGCCTTCTTCTGCTGCCCCTCTTCCACGATTCCTCTAGAAGTCCACACAGCCTACCAAGGTCCATGCTTCTCATGGATCATAAAAAACTAGCACACATTTCAACATCCATAATGTTATATAGAAACAGCCATTGTATCCTTTCTTACCACAACACCTGATTCTCCACAGACACAGTTACAGTGTGCCTTTCATGAGGCTTTAAGAGGCTTCTACCTCTATTGTTAAATAAAACACTTGACTGCATCTTTTTTGGGTTTTCTTGGCAAATTCTGCCCTGTAGATTTTCATTTTCTTGGGAGATTTGCCCTTATTCCCTTTTTTAATGCAAATACACATTTAATTATAACATTTGATTTTCCTGCTTATGCAGGGTTACCCCCTTATAGGGGTGGAAGATACTAAAATATCAAAATGTTTTTTCCTAGGAGTAACGCCAGACAGCAATTTTGTAATATAATTTTCTTATATTTCTCTCTTTTCTAAAAAAATATCTGTGATTTCACACTATTTCTTTCTTTTGCTTTGTTCATCCTGCTGTTTGCTCAGTTTCCACTGAATTCCACAAGCAATTTTTTAATGGTAACTACATGGCAAATTCTGTTAAAAAAGGAAATGACACACTGACTTATATTGTAGTGACAGGGATTATTTTGTGTCTCTTTCCAACAGCTTTTTGAAATCATAGTGATATAAATTGGTAATAATTTACAGATGTTTTAATAATATTCAATAATCTCTGGATTGCGTAACTACAGCAACATGTATCAACTACTCAGTAACAGAAATTTTCTTCTGTGCAAAGTCATTTGCTTTTCCTTACCTCTTTTTCTAATGTCATTTTTTTGGGTGAAGATTGATTAGAATCTCCTGGTTCTTCTTTTTTTGTTGTTGTTTTGTTTGTGTTTGTTTGTTTGTTTGTTTGAGATTTGGGGGTTGCTTGTTTGTTTTCTAGAAAATACAGATAGTGCTTACAGCCTTTTTCCTCCACTGAATTTGCTGGAAGATGCATCCTCAGATGATAAAAATCATGATCCCTTTTGTCATTGAACTGACCCTTTGATAGCTGTGTGGCTGAGAAGCAAGTGGTCTGGGACTACCCTGTCACTTCTTATCACAACCACTTTAAGTCAGCAGATGATGCATGTTAGTTTCATAACTTATGTAGGATGCACTTACCACCCCAGATTTTGTTATGCATATTACAAGAGCAGAGGGTTTAATTTTAACTTTCCTGGGTCATATTAAAACTAGGTTAGTATCATCTTGATGACATTATCAAAATGTGCTAGTACGGACATAGAATGAATTTCTAGAATAGTGTGAATGAATGAGGTTAATTATTGGAAAAAGGTTGGCTGTTTATTTGTGTTAATTTTATGCTTAAAAACCCCCAAAAGTATTAGTTGTTTTCAAGTGATTTTGAGTCTTACATTGCTCTCTCTGTTCTTTTGTAGCTCAGCATAGCATAATGCTATTGAATTATTCCATTTAAATATGAAGAAATTTGCAAAAAATCAAACTATGTAGCTTTGCAGTATTGTTTTCACTTGATTAGGAATGAATTTTACATGCTAAAGTAGATGTTTGTAATTTAACAAGGGAAATGGGCTGAATATGCTCAATAAATGTTAGTGTACAAGTCATCTTAAACCATTGCCCTCTGGGGTCTGCAAAGATCAAAGCAAGCATACAAGAACAACGTGAAATAGTTATCTTGCTGTACTTTATGCAAGGACATGTAGCAATACTGCAAAATCAGGCAATGTCGTTTCCAGTAATGTAATAAGAAGAGATGCAGAGATGTAGAATTCAAATGTCAAACAGCCAGTCTTCTAAATTCTGAATTTTATGTTGATTATTTATGTAAGACATTCTTGTAAGTGTTCACCCTTCTGAGTCTATAACTGTGTATCTGGGGAAACAGATTATCCTATATATGACTACTAAGGGGCTATGACACCTTTTCCTGTAGCATATGGTGTTATGCGCTGCTAGCATGTACAGGATATTGGGCCTGAAGGACAGGTCTTCTGTGAAATTCAAGTTTGAGTGAGGCTGTGCCCAAAAATTAAGAGGCGAATTTTGGTATGAGAAATATTACTGCAAATATGCCTCTGCAAAATCTCAGGTAAAGCATAATAACAGTATTTTCCCTTAATGACTTTGAGTGCACACACCTTCTCTTTCTGCCTCTAATGAAGGCAATGTTTTTTGTCCTAATGCCTGTTTTTACTCTGATGATCATTTATTGATATTAAATGCTCCATCTATGTCAATTATTTCCATTGAAATTTATGCAGATTAAAAAAAAAAAATCTGCAGGTCCCTTTTCTCATAACTTCATAGAAAATGCATGTGTCCATATAATTAAAACTTGTTATTAAAAACAAGAAAAGTTCTTACATTTAAAATTGGAGAAATACTTTGAAACCTCTCTGTAATGTATTTTTGATTACCAAAGTTTAGTTGGCACCAGTACTTGTTATTATACACAGCTGTAATATACCAGCATTTACTACTTAACCACTTTTGTTGACTTTCTGTAGGAAACAGCAACAGAGTGGTCTTGAGCACATATTAATTTCGGTAACTCTATATCAGTGTGCATAAAATATTTTGTGTGCATGTGTATATGGGCATATATATATATATATATATATGTTTCGCAGTTTGCATGCACACATACAGAAACAAATGAAGTTTGTACATTTTTCACATTGTTAACTGCCAAGTGTCTGATTTTCAGAGAGATTTTCAGATTACTAAGTAGTTCTGAAAAGTTTATTGTACACGGCATGTCAGATTAAGTGGAAAATCCATGTTTTAAACTTGGGGATTTTGGAAATAAGGGTTCAGAAACTATATATATACCAGTTTATTTATTTGCTTCTACTATTTATGAATATAGATTTCCTGCTTTTGAAGATGGTGTACTTCCGTTTTATATTTCTTCAAGCTTTCTCATCTGCTTTATACAACTTCAGGGAAATCAGTTCAAGGCAGTCTGTACTATGTTGCTTCAGGCGTTGTTTACAAAATATGTCAAACTACTTTTCATTCTGGGTGACAAGTAAAAATGCAAGCACTAAATATCAAACGCTCTTTGGTTGGTGCTGCAGAATTAGAATCATAGAATCATTAAGACTCAAAAAGACCTCTGAGATCCTTCAGTTCAACCATTAACATAGCATCACCATGTTCACAACTAAAACATGTCCTCAGGTGTCACATCCACACTCCTTTTGAACATTTCCAGGGATTGGTGATTTTTTGACTTCCCTGGGAAGTCTATTCCAGTGTCTGACCACTCTTTCAGTGAAGAATTTTTTCCAAATATCCAACCTAAAACTGCTCTGTCACAACTTGTGGCAATTTCCTCTCATCCTGTCACTTCTTATTTGGGAGAAGAAATGAACCCTACTTTGTTACAGCCTTCTGTCNAAAAAGAGTAACAACAAAATGTTTCTACTTCCCTGAACTCAAACAAAAGGCAAGTATCGGCAGCCGGAGCAGGGCCTAGCACAGCAAAACAATTCTAGCAGGTCCTGTTGGTACTTCAGCCAGATGGAACTGACCAAGCCACACCCACACACCAGCTGAGATGATGTCGTAACATGGTATGGAATATAACACCATTGGCTAGAAGAAGTCAGCTGTTAGCTCAGCCCAGCTCAAGCCAGCTGACAATTCCAGGCCTAGTCTGAACTTTAAAACCTAAATTTAGGCGCAGCTAGCTAAACCCATAACAGGACTCCAGCTGTGGCCTTACCAGTGCCCAGTACAGTGGGACAATCCTGTTCTCTCTTCCCCAAGACTGTAGCACTGCACAGGGTTATTGGACTCAAATACAGGACCCAGCACTTGGCCTTGTTGGACCTCACAGAATTGGCTTGGGCCCATCAGTCCAGCCTGTCCAGATCCCTCTGCAGAGCCTTCCTGCCCTTCAGCAGATCAACACTCCCACTCAGCCTAGTGATGTCTGAAAAGTCACTGAGGGTGCACTCGTCCACCTTGTCGACATCATCAATAAGGTCATTAAATCAGCTTGCCCCAATGCTGAGCCCTGGGGAACACCACTAGTGACTGACTACCAACTGGATGTAACTCCATTCAACAGCATTCTCTGGGCCCAGCCATCCAGCCAGTTCTTTACTCAGCAAAGAGTACACCTGTCCAAGCCACGGGCTGCCAGTTTCTCCAGGAGAATGCTGTGGGGGATGGTGTCATAGGCTTAGTTGAAATCCAGATATGAGCCTGATGCATGAAATGGGTCACCATTGTCATAGGAGGAGATCTGGTTGGTCAGGCAAGACCTGCCTTTCCTAAATCTATACTGGCTGGGCCTGATCCCCTGTTTTTCCTGTAGGTGATGGTACCCAAGATGATCTGCTCCATGACCTTCCGCAGATCTGAGGTCAGACTGACAGGCCTGTAGTTCCCTTGGATCTTCCTTTCATCCTTTCTTGTAGATGCACTGTCACATTTGCTAAGCTCCATTCAGTTGAGACCTCCCAAGAAAGCCAGGGCTGCTGGAAAATGATGGAAAGCGAATACTGCTGCCAGCTCCCTCAGTACTGTTGGGTGGATCCTTTCCAGCCCCCTAGATTTGTGCTGTCTCAGTTGCTTGCCACTTTCTACTGTATTATGAAGTCTTAATTCTGCCCTTCATCTCTGTCTTCCACCTCAGGGGACTGGGTACTCTGAGGACAACTGGTGTTGCTATTAAAGACTGGGGAAAATCAGGCATTTAAGTACCTCAGCCCTATCCTCATCCTTTGTTGCCATGTTTTCCTCTGCATCCAGTATAAGATGGAGATTCTCCTTGGCCCTCCTCTTGTTGCTGACATATTTGTGAAACCATTTTTCATTGTCTTTTACAACAGCAAAGAGGTGCAGCTCTAGTTGGACTCTGACCCTTTTAATTTTCTCCCTGAGTAACCTCACAAAATCCTTGTAATCATTTAGATTGCCTGCCCCTTCTTCCAAATGTGATATGCTCCTATTTTCTCCAGGAGTTCTAGGCAAAGCTCTCTTCATCCAAGCCAGTCTTCTTCTCTGTTGCCTCATCTTCTGGCACATCAGGTGTGCTGGTTTAAAAGTAAACTGGCAGGGGAAATGAACCCAACTCAAGAGAGATTACAAGTCAGAGTAACAATTTAATAAAAAGATTACAAGGTATACAATGATACAGAGGAAAAAAAATATGTATAACCTACATAACCCAGCACCCTGGGGCACAAATAGAATCGTGTTTGTTAACCCTTATGGTGAGTGCCACGTGGTCCCGCTGAATACAAAATAAAAGGAAAGGAAAACCTGTTTGGTGAGGATGATGGTCAGAGTCTGGTCAAGAGTGGCAGTCGCAGTCCTGTTGAGGTTCTGGTCCTCCCCTGGATCCAACAAGTGGTACCAGAAGTCCCCAAACCCTAAAATTATATATATCTTTAGGTTCAGGTGGGAATGCCCAGTACCTCCCCCAGGGTGGGAGATTTAATTCTGTGCATCATGGGATAATTCTTGGAATATTTGATGGTCTAGATCATTGCAACTGCCTATTGTGCCAGTCTCTAATGGCCCATTTGCAGACCTGACCTCTCAGGCTGGATGTGAAGGTGTTGATGCCTCCCTGGAAGGGAGTTCATAGAATCATAGAATCAGCTGGGTTGGAAGAGACCTCTGAGATCATCAAGTCCAACCACTGATTTAACCCCACTATGGCCCCACTAAGTGCCACATCTAGTCTCATCTTAAAAACCTCCAGGGATGGTGAGTCCACCACCTCTCTGGGCAGGTCATTCTGATACCTGATTACTCTCTGTGCTGAGTCACTTGTGTGAAGACAGAACCACTTCCATGCCTACAGGGTTCTTTAACACCCAGCTTGTAGCTTGAGGTGTCAGGTGTGCCCTGGGCAGCTTCCGTAAATTATCCATTATTAACAGTTCATTAGAAATGACATGGAGAGAGTAGAATACAGTTTTGGTTATACTCACACAGTCATAATTGATTCCGGCCTCTGTAACTAGGACATGGGGACAGCCTTTTTCTGGACCTTTAAGATTTCCTTCTGGAAACATGTCTAACATTGCCTTGTCGCTTTCTTGTTCTTCAAGACTCCCTCCCAAGGGACTCTCAACCAGCCTTCCAAACAGGCTAGTCTGCCATCTGGAAGTCCAAGGTGACTGTTCTGCTGACCCCTCTTCTTCTCCAAGAAACAGAAATGCTACCATTTCATGATCCCATTACCCACTAGTCCTTCTCAGATCACAAACAAAAAGTGCCTCCCCTACTTGACTCATGAAGAAGCACCTGCCAGAAAGTCGTCTTACACTCCAGGAACTCTCTATACTGCTTCCCCTTCATGGTGTTGTCTTTCCAGCAGGCATCTAATAAAGTTGAAGTCCCCCAAGACAAAAAGTGATTGTGAGACTTCTCCCAGCTGTTTACAGCATATTTCTTCTCCTTCTTCATCCTGGTTGGGTGGTCTATAAGAGAATCCCATCAGGATATCTGCCTTGTTGACCTTCCCCCAATTCTTACCCATAAACACTTAACCCTGTCATTAATTTCTAGACAATCAAAACACTCCTTATAATACAGGACTATGCCACTGATTCTCCTTCCCTTCTGAATGGCTTGTAGTAATCCATTGAAGCACTTCACTTGTGTGACTCATCCCATCAAGACTCTGTGATGGCAACTATGTCATGGTGTTCATGCTGCACCATGCCTTCCAGTTCCTTCTGGGTTTTGCCCACGCTGCATGCATTGGTAGAGATGCACTGAACTGGGTTATCATTTCCACTGCTTTTTCAGTGGGAAAACATTGATTCTTGCATGACTTTCAGATGCTTCCATAGTTTCTAGACATCATTAATCATTGAAATCTTGTTGTCGCATGGATCTCCATCCCCTACTTCTACTAAGACTGCAGAGTGAAACGGCCTTGCTAACACACTGTCTCTCAAACAGTGAAATGCCACCCCTAGTCTTATCTCCTGTGGTCCTGATTTTATCCTCTTCCCTCTTCAAATCTAAAGCTTTCTTAATGAACCCTGCTAACTCTTCAGCAAGAATTCTTTTTCCTGTTAGACACAGGTGTACTCCATCTGTTGCCATCAGGCCTGGTTTTGTGTAAACCAACCCCCAGATCCCTAAACTAGTTGTTCTAAGGCCTGGCAGTCACCCTTGATAATCTTCAGACTTGTTGGAATTTCATTGCTGCACATCCAACAAACACTAATGGATGATAATTAGACAGCTGTACCAGCCTGGAGAGTTTCTTGCTAACATCCTTCAGCCGGGCCCTAGGGAGACAGTAGACTTCCCTATGGGTTGGGCTCCCCTGGCATATTGGGCTGGACCCNTGGCCCATTTGCAGACCTGACCTCTCAGGCTGGATGTGAAGGTGTTGATGCCTCCCTGGAAGGGAGTTCATAGAATCATAGAATCAGCTGGGTTGGAAGAGACCTCTGAGATCATCAAGTCCAACCACTGATTTAACCCCACTATGGCCCCACTAAGTGCCACATCTAGTCTCATCTTAAAAACCTCCAGGGATGGTGAGTCCACCACCTCTCTGGGCAGGTCATTCTGATACCTGATTACTCTCTGTGCTGAGTCACTTGTGTGAAGACAGAACCACTTCCATGCCTACAGGGTTCTTTAACACCCAGCTTGTAGCTTGAGGTGTCAGGTGTGCCCTGGGCAGCTTCCGTAAATTATCCATTATTAACAGTTCATTAGAAATGACATGGAGAGAGTAGAATACAGTTTTGGTTATACTCACACAGTCATAATTGATTCCGGCCTCTGTAACTAGGACATGGGGACAGCCTTTTTCTGGACCTTTAAGATTTCCTTCTGGAAACATGTCTAACATTGCCTTGTCGCTTTCTTGTTCTTCAAGACTCCCTCCCAAGGGACTCTCAACCAGCCTTCCAAACAGGCTAGTCTGCCATCTGGAAGTCCAAGGTGACTGTTCTGCTGACCCCTCTTCTTCTCCAAGAAACAGAAATGCTACCATTTCATGATCCCATTACCCACTAGTCCTTCTCAGATCACAAACAAAAAGTGCCTCCCCTACTTGACTCATGAAGAAGCACCTGCCAGAAAGTCGTCTTACACTCCAGGAACTCTCTATACTGCTTCCCCTTCATGGTGTTGTCTTTCCAGCAGGCATCTAATAAAGTTGAAGTCCCCCAAGACAAAAAGTGATTGTGAGACTTCTCCCAGCTGTTTACAGCATATTTCTTCTCCTTCTTCATCCTGGTTGGGTGGTCTATAAGAGAATCCCATCAGGATATCTGCCTTGTTGACCTTCCCCCAATTCTTACCCATAAACACTTAACCCTGTCATTAATTTCTAGACAATCAAAACACTCCTTATAATACAGGACTATGCCACTGATTCTCCTTCCCTTCTGAATGGCTTGTAGTAATCCATTGAAGCACTTCACTTGTGTGACTCATCCCATCAAGACTCTGTGATGGCAACTATGTCATGGTGTTCATGCTGCACCATGCCTTCCAGTTCCTTCTGGGTTTTGCCCACGCTGCATGCATTGGTAGAGATGCACTGAACTGGGTTATCATTTCCACTGCTTTTTCAGTGGGAAAACATTGATTCTTGCATGACTTTCAGATGCTTCCATAGTTTCTAGACATCATTAATCATTGAAATCTTGTTGTCGCATGGATCTCCATCCCCTACTTCTACTAAGACTGCAGAGTGAAACGGCCTTGCTAACACACTGTCTCTCAAACAGTGAAATGCCACCCCTAGTCTTATCTCCTGTGGTCCTGATTTTATCCTCTTCCCTCTTCAAATCTAAAGCTTTCTTAATGAACCCTGCTAACTCTTCAGCAAGAATTCTTTTTCCTGTTAGACACAGGTGTACTCCATCTGTTGCCATCAGGCCTGGTTTTGTGTAAACCAACCCCCAGATCCCTAAACTAGTTGTTCTAAGGCCTGGCAGTCACCCTTGATAATCTTCAGACTTGTTGGAATTTCATTGCTGCACATCCAACAAACACTAATGGATGATAATTAGACAGCTGTACCAGCCTGGAGAGTTTCTTGCTAACATCCTTCAGCCGGGCCCTAGGGAGACAGTAGACTTCCCTATGGGTTGGGCTCCCCTGGCATATTGGGCTGGACCCTCTTTTCTCTTCAGAAGGGAGTTACTGATGACAACAACTATTCTTTTTTTATAGACTGGGGATGGATAGGTTAACTCACCCTTACAGAACCCCTACAACCTGGATGCCCCTTTGTGAGCATTGCTGTGTGCCTGGTGCTAAAGTTCCATATATATTATAAAAGGGCAACATGAAGGCTGGGAGGGGATTGGCTTGCTACCCTGAGCAGAATTCTGATTCATTGTGTCTTTGTTGCCCTCCCCTCATGCTCCCACATTCCTTAGGCCCCTTAGCTCCTTCTGCTTGATGGTGGAGAGGGTAAGAAAGAGATCCTTCATTTCTTATGATGCAACTGGCTGATGCATTTGCCTCAGGGGTGGTAAGGCTGGCTCCATAGTCAATCTCCTCTGGGTCTCTGATAATTCTTAACCTTTCTACCTCCTCTCTTAGCTCTGCCACTAGGCTGAGCAGATCCTTCACCTGATTGCACCTCACACAGCTGTAGTCTCCACTGCTGTCCAATACCAGTGCCAAACTCTGGTACTCGCTGCAGCCTGGCACCCCTGCAGACAGCTGAAAGTTTTCATGGCAGCTCCATCTGTGCAGCCAGATGCTTTCTAGTGAGTGTACAGGTAATGGCACCCCACTAAATGGATACTATAGCTGAGTTCCTTTCAAAAGCGGGGAGAGCACTGATTTCCATATAGCTCAGTGAAGAATATGCCTCCACTAAGAACCCAAAGACTAGAAGGAATCAGGGACTGTAAACCCAAGTTTAGCACGAGTCTCCTTTTTTTACTGTTCCACAGTTATTTGTGTTGCAGCCACTCTGATTCCCGTTGTATATCTCTCTTATTTTTTAATAAGTGATGTTATCACAAGAAAGGCTGTCCATCAGGAGTTTATATAGAGGGAAGGCTTATAACTCTTCAATACTTTTATTTCTTGTTAAAACTCCAAGCAGTCAAATGTGTCAATAAAATCTAGCTGAAATACTGTGAATTGTTCTCTTTTTTCTGCAGCAGTCAAAACACTGTCAATACTGAGGTGACATGACAACAAAATATGTTTGAAACGCTTGTGAATACCAATCTTTTCAGGCAGAGGGGATCTTTGAAAAGAAGTTTCTATCAAAAATCCAATTTGAACTCTTCCTTTTGCTTTGAATGACACAGAAGACATCTTTGAAGAACATGACCTGCTTTACATCACCCAAGGGCAAAATACAAGAGAAAATTTTTCCTTTCATCTGACCCTATGGGAGTTGTTGTGCTTCTCCAGAGCATGTGACCTGGTACTAATACAGGAGAAGACATATAAATGGAGTGACATCATTCACAACTGGTGATTAAATACTTTCTATGGACTCACAGAATAGTTCTGCAGAAAATGAAAATGGAAACTAGGCAATAATTGGAGCCTTTATACTCCCCTATTCTTAGTTCACTTTCCTTCTGAACATGTTATTCGGCATCTAGATTTTACAGTGGATTAAATATTAACTGAGCTGTTTATTAGTACTTTGTGTGTTTTCAATGCCAGATTTATGTCTAAACAAGTGAAATCATATATTACATCTCAGTCTTTTTAGTGATGTGCACTTTATTTTGATACTTTAAAAACATACACACATGTACTGTAGTTGTATGATGACTTTGTTATCATAACCAGGTAACCTGGAAGGAGAGGAGAACCAGGGCAGTGACAGATATGGATATCAGAAGTCCTGACTCCTGGATGCTATCTCTAGCCATGAGATTCAGCCACTTCTGATTTTCTGAGGGCAGCAAATGTCTTGTCATATCCATGACCTGACAACAGAATTAATTGCAGAATACCTGTGAGATAAGATGTTACAGCTAATAAAAATAGATAACTTAATAAAAGGAAAATAATTACTGTATCTTTGGTGAGGTTAAAAATCTGCATTTTGAATTTTACAAAAAGATTAGCATTATTATTTGGTTTATTCTTAATTGGAGATAGCTGTGATATGCAATTGATGTGTGGAGTGACAAAGAAAGTGACAGAGGATTATGTTACAAATAATTAAGCTTTCTCTGTATTTAAAGTTTGCTATTTGAGGTATGGTGAACTTCTGCCTGAACACCAGACAAAAGTTAATCTCTCCATCCTTATCTTTGGTGTAACAAACTTGTGCTTCCAGTATAAAGTGTAATAAATTCCATGCTCTTTTAATACTAGCAGTTCGTATTAGTTTTCTGTGTTGCATTTTTAATCATTGATTTTCTGTCAGCAGTTCTTTATATTTGTGGTGTGTAATATGTTGAGCTGTAGGTAGAATACAGTGCCTAGTGCTGTTTATGCTGCCTTGCTGAATATTTTTAGACCACACATGTATGTAAAACATATACTTTTTTCTCCAGTTAGAACTCAGTACTGAAGCTTTGAGGGAATTACTCACTGCATTGCTTAGGGAATTAGTCACAATAATATCAAAAGAATAATATCAAATGAATCACAAGTATATCAAATGAACACCAAAAATATGATTGAAGGAAAGGGGGCTATATGAGATTTATTGACTTATTAAGGAAATGTGATCCATAAAGAAATATGATAGCATAAATTTTCTGTTGCTCAGCT
>VWZD01004627.1:7732-24829 GCA_013396695.1 Sakesphorus luctuosus
CAAGGAGCTGGTGGGCACCGACCAGTTCGGCAACAAGTACTACCGAGTGCCCAGGCATGAGACCCGCGCAGGTAACACACCGCGACCCCCGCCCGGGCCCCGCGGGCCTGTCCCGCCACTCCGGCCCGGCCCGGCGGCTCCGCAGCGGCCCACTGGAAAAAAATCGCGGGTGCTGAGGGACAGAAACGTGCAAGTGGGGAGGGTGGGCGAATCCCGTGTTTCGGGAAACAAGTGCGATTTTCTCAAGCTGATGCCCATATGCCATAAAAACACTAAAGCCGGTCAGTGGAGGGTGTTGGAGCGCAGGCACCGCTCTGAAGGAGATTTGACGGCAGCAATGGTTGAGTGATCTTAGTAACACGAATCGCTTTTGCATGTGTTGTGATGGGGTTCAGAGAAGGGCAGTGAGGCTGGAGAAGAGTCTGGAGCCCAAGTCCATTGAGGAGCTGCAGTTGTTTACCCTGGAGAAAAGAAGGCTCAGGGGAGACCTTGTTGCTCCCTAGAACTACCTGTGACAGGAGGTTGTAGTCAGGTGCTGTTAGGGCTCTTCTCCCAGGCAACGAGTGACAGGATGAGAGGACAGTCTTCTAAGCTGTGCCAGGGGACGTTTAGGTTGGACATTAGGAGGAATTTCATCTCAGAAAGGGTGACTAGACATTGGAATGGACTGCCCAGAGAGGTGGTGGAGTCACCATGCCTGTCTTTACTGGATGTGGCATTTAGTGCTATGGTGTAGTTGGCATTGTTGTCTTTGGTCATAGGTTGGACTCAATGATCTCTGAAGTCTTTCCAACCTAGTTGGTTCTGTGATTATGTGAAATTAATTCTTACATACATTCATCCCACTACTGTGGAAAAATACTTTTCTAGATTTCTGCCTGTGTTCCAGGAGTCCAAATGCACTTACACATCACATAGTTCTCTGCTTATTCTGCACTATGTACAATTCATGTAAGGCAGGTTCCCTGAAGGTGTCCAGGTGCACATGCTGTGATTGTTTACAGTCCTCTTCTCTTCCTGCACGGGCTTGTTATCATAACATAGTGAAGAGCTAGAACTTTTACAGAGTCTCTAAAAATTCCTATCCATTCTTACCTTCATTTTTCTAATAGTTTACTACTAAGATTTTTAATTCCTCTGGTCAAGGCATATTATCTGGGAAAAACTGTGTATTAAAAACATTATAAAAAAGCAGAATAAGAAATCTGGCAAATGGACTAATGTTTAATTCACTCTTCCCAGACCGTTCTTCCAAGTTTGGAACCAAACTAAGGGAAGAGTTTTTACAGTTAAACTTTACAAACTGAAATTCCAGATACAAAAAGTAACAGCCCATCTTCCATAAATATGTTCATTGTTAGTCAGCTAATTCTCCCTTATTGCTTTTTTTATCTAACTAGAGAACAGGAAAGTGCATATGGAAAATACTACTGTGATTATGTGTGAAAATACTACCTGTGAATATTCATCTTATTTTGCTATGTATTTGTCACTGTGCTCTAGCTGTGGTGTTGGGTGATCTAACAAAACCTTAACCCCTCAGCATCAGCAGAATGACAGAACTCTGAAAGAGGTAAGCAAGCCTTCCACTCACAAAGAAGAAATTGGTGGTGATTTTTTTTTTGTGAAGTGTTCAAACTTTGCTTTTGGTTCTGTTGAATTGTTCTGTCTTATAATGATCGATGAAACTCACTGTTAGACATATTTGACTGTGAGTTGTGGAATGGAACAGTCATTAAAGAGGGATGAAAATAAGTAGAATGAAAACAGCAACAGGGGAGTGGGCTTCCATAAATTCAGAAGACAGATAGAAAATACCCTGTGAGTATTTTAAGAAGAAAAACTAAAACCATGTAGGATAACTCATACCTGTACCTCCTCCAGCTGATAAAGGAACAAGTACAAATTACCCACATGTGGATGAATACCAGGAAGTATAGCAATAAATTAATTAGGCTAAATAATGAGGATTTGGTGACTGAGAAAGAAAAAAAGCCTCCGTGAATAGGGTTAACTGGCATGGGTGCTAGGAACATACGGGAACAAGTAATAACTCATAAGTATGTTCACAAAGGAGTGAGTGAAAACTGATATGAAATTGTTGGTTGGGGAAGATAGGTTCTTATCAAAATCTTTTTCTGAGTGGACAACACTGCAATGTCTTTTAGACTTGTCTGTGTTCTGGATTATGAATTTGCTATGTGAGTGCATAGCAGGTTGGCAGCTGTTCTTGGAATAGTCTGAAATGTTACCCTGTGAGATGCACTGGCTGTCTGTCAAAGTTCAGAAATACTCAAAGTTTTTATGAGGCATTTGTTTGAAGAATAAAGTATTTTTGTTACATTTGCAGGTCAAACTGTGCAGGAACAAACTGGGAGTAGCTGGGAGCACCTCATGGCAGGTCACTGTCAAACTGGCATACTGTTCAACTGAGGGACCAGCTGGAATCAAGACATACTGATTATGTAATCAAGACATACACAGAACATGAATCTACACAACTGACAAATTTTGTAGTACAGCATATTAGTAATGTTATAAATTTCATCTCTGTGACCTCCTAATTTGGATACCTGTTTTCTCCCCCCATTTCCAACTGAAAGACCATCATGCACTTTCCTTTAAAAACGGACTTCCTTGGGAATGTGTATTATTGCTATTTTAAGATAGAGTTTTTTTCTGATCCTAGCCAGCCTCCTGCAGCAGTCACTTGTTATTTGGGGTTACTTGGAAGTAGGAGATTCTACGTCCATTAAATTTCCCCATCCACTGGAATTTCCACTGTAATTTGTACTTCTGTCAGTGGCAATCCCTGCAGTGTCAGTATAGAAAAGATACTAGGTTTCATCTATTCCAGAGCAGGGACGTATGCCAGTCTTCCCTCAGGTTTGTATGATCTTGTTGCTGGGAAGTCAGTTCATTCTGACACGAGGGAAGTGATTACAGATGGTTGCACCCACTGCTTTGACTATTGGTAACTAACTGGCTGTCACAACACTTTTGAACAGCATCCTGTGCTGGTCCCACTGCTGTACAACAGGGTCAAAACAGAATTTGTCACTTTTATAGCTTGTGAAGAAGCTTAAGGATATGGATGGGAAAGGTAATAGAAATGGAGGAAGGTCGATAGAACAAAAAATGTCCACATCCAGAAAATTTCTGAAGCTCAGTTTTTAATGAAACTAGGAATTTTGCAGTACTGAGAAAGCAATGCTCACTTTTTAAGTGCTGGAGAGCATTATTTGTTGTACATTTTGCCAGCTCAAACTATAAGAATTAGGAAAATCTGCAGCATGTATAGTTCTTATCTTAGCCCAGTGCCCTGACTATGTAGAGACCAGTTCAGGATGGGAACACCACTGGAAACTAAATGAGCTGTAGAGGAAGCTGTGTAGAGACAGCTGTTGTGTACAGATTCCACTGCAAAGTCACTGCAGTGTGTTGCTCTATGCTTTGTCTGTCCTATGCGTTTGGGGAGGATGAGTAGCTCTAGCACAGCGCTGGGCCTGATGTGCTTGATGCCTTTGTATTTTACTTGATCAAATATTGCAGAAAGAGAGTGCAAAACAGATGAGTCCTGCTTGCTGTCTATTGACTTAGACACGGTAGGTCTGTTAGGACAGGCTGGGCTCTATTTCAGACAGGCATGGAGGTCCTTCCTTCAGCAGGAGCTGGGAGTGGGTGGTGTATGTAGTACCTACACCACCTTCTGCTTCAAGCAAAAGCTGTAGCTGCCTCACACCTTTCTTTTGGCCTGGCCTAGTCTTTGGTGGCGGTTTGGAATAGAAATACATGAAGTGAGTGATACAAAGAATTCATGTTTCTTTTCTGTCAGTTGTGAATTGCGCTCTTGTACACTGAGTCCAGAGTCTGATACACTCCTAGAACCTGAAGTCTTTTCTGTATTAACAGGGAGTGTAGGAGCAGCTCAGGAGATACAAGTGGTTAATGTTGAGTTTCCTCCCACCTCTATCACTTGTGATTCAGAGAGTTGACTGCAGGTTAAATTTAGCCTGTTTTCCAGGTCTAAGCATCTGCAGTACAGAGTTTGGAGATCTCCAAAAAAGTAAAAAAGTGTTAGGTATATGCTGCAGGTGTGGCTTTCACATTGCCTTAGCACCTTATATCCTGTTATTTTTTGAAGTTTTTATTAATAAGTGATGATTTCTTCTTAAAAAGGGCAAGCTGTGCTTACAGAAACTACTTGCAGCATGGGCTAAATAGAGGCATCACAGGATTCACTGCAAAACCTCGCTTTCTTTGATCGAAGTTGCTACAACAGACATAGTCTCACCAATATCCTAAGCCCTTGACTATCCAGGTCAAGCTCAAGATGTAGTAGCTGTACCCTGAGACCACATTTACCTGTTTGTCATCAAAGGAAAGTTAACTTGTGTTCCTGATTTTGACTCTCTGATATGAGGAGAAAACCTAGCCACTTGAACAGGTTTCGTAGGGAATCACTGTAGACATTAAAGAAGTGGTGTCAGTTGTCAAGGATGTGCAAGTGCTGATTGTAACGTGTGTTTTGCCTTCATTCAAAAAGTTCTGAGTGATGGCACAAAGATATGGGTTTGTAAGAATATTGTATTCTTCTTGGTGAGTACAGAAAAGATTGGCATTGTGGAGAGGAAAGGAAGACAGATGTAAAACTGTGTTATTTCAGTCTGGTTGTGTTAGTTCTTTTGAAAGAGAGAAAATGAATGTTTAAATTCCCATGACTGTAAGAAGAAACAGTTAGAATCACTGGAGAAAGTAATCGCTAGAAATAGAAAATAAGAAAAAATTAAATGTTAGTATGTTCCTGTTCTGGCCACAGGAATACAGGAGAATTCAAAATTAGAGTTAATTTCCTGAATTTGTGAAAGTTTAGACAAGAGACACAAGGACTTTTATTTTCAAGTGGGGGAAAAATGGTCGTCTTCAAAGTCAGATCAAATCTTCAACACTATAGTGAGATAGGCTTCTTTAGAAGAAAAGGTGGTTCTGTACTTAATGACATTCTGTAAGTGGTAGTTTTTTATAAGATTACCTTAAAGTGATGACAGTGATTAAATAGTTCAACTATGCTATGCTTGTCATGAGAGAAGCATCCAGCATAGCTCATTACCTTAGATGGCTCTTCACTTGCCTGTTTTAAGCTGGATGTGATAAAAGATGGTAATAGACAATTGGGTAGTAGTGACTGATGACTCATTTCAGTATCTCAGACAAGTATTTCACTGAACAGACTAGATTTGTCTATGTAACTCATTTATTTTTCTTATTATGTAACATCCTTTTGGAGCATTGCCATGGCTTTGGTACATGATTAGTTGTTCTTTCTGCAGAACATGGAGTGATACTTAGACTGTTCATATTTTTTTAGTTGCAAACCAAATCTCTCATGCATTTATTATGACCAGATATATCTTACTGGAAATAGCTGGTTCCATTTTCCATTGGAAATAATTAATCACCAGTTTATTTAAAAAATGCAGGAAGATGAGAGGCAGTAAATAGTTAAGATCGAGTATATGTTTTGAGTTGAATTTTTTTTTGAATGACTGATTAATGAGCAGCTTATATTTAAACTTTTTCAGTATCTTCATTTATTCTCTCATATATTGTAATGATTAAGAATTAAAATGATTAAGAATTAAAAGTACCAGCATATGCAAGTTTGTATAAGAACAGTAGATCACCATCAAGGGGGTAATTTATTTCAAAGATTATATTTCAGTGTTAAAGGCATGGTTCAAGTTTTGAGGTTTCCTTTAGGGGAACAGCAGACTCAGGTTTGCCTTGGTGTGTACCCGCAGCTTACCAGGAACAGATGGAAAAATTCCGAAGCATTCCGTATTCCCTAGGTTTTTATACATTGCAGAAGTTCTGCATTAGGGGGCACCTGTGGCCTGAGCTCCTCATTCTGCAAGCTTGAAGAGGGAAACTGGTAAGCTAAAGTTTCTCAGTACTCTTGTAAATACCTTATAAATCCGTAGACATACAAATGGCATGACAAATTTTCAGGTGTAACTTTTGTTGCTGATACTTGAGTGCAAGCACTGACTACTGTGTGCAACATTTTCTTCCTATGAAATGCCCACTCACATTTCCCTAAAGGGCCTTTATCTTGTCAATCAAATTCTCAAAAAAACAGGAGTGTGAAAATAAATAAGAATGTGTGTAAGGAAAAGTACTAAGCATTCAGATGCATGATACATGTAAGATGCCCTAAATCTGATTGAATCCAGAGTTAAATAGAAGTATATGCACCTTTGCAAGAAAGTTAGAATGATTTATGGTTCTGTTGAGATTAAAGAAATTCTCTATGATAGTTTTAGTAATTCCTTGTTTTCTGTTTTAGATAGTGGCCTGTTGCCTTCCTGTGCATCAGAAGTATAGAGTAGAATTTCTATTTTTCTTAAAAATTTGCTATAAAATATAGTTTTGCTTGAAGACTAGACTGAAACATACCTGTAATGTGATGATGTAATTTATTCCTGTAATTTCTGATGATAAAGGGAGAGTGGAATAAGCGACATCTCTAGAGCATTTCTTCTGAAGTTAGAGCTGTGGTTTTCTTTTGACTCTGAATGTTGGCTTTCTGGATAACAGGCTGAGGAGGAGGGAGAAACTGATTCTGATAGTATGAAACGTTTGTAAGATGATTATTGGGTGTTGCAGGTAATTGCAGGTTATTGAACATGAAAAATAGTTTTGCAGGCTAGTTTTTCACATGTTGCTGGAAAGCTAATACATTTGTTTTAGTTTTACATGTCCTAATGTTAAGATACTAGCGAAACATAGAATTTGAATTTTGATTAGTGAATAGGAAACTGAATTTTTTAAGACTTAATTACCTTGGATATGAAAATAGGTCTGTGGAGAAAGTTTTTTATTTGTTTTTTTCACATAGGAAGGCTTTTTCCAGGCACACACACTCCCACTCCAGCAGTACCTGGCAGTTAGAGGTTTGTCCAGCTGGTGGCAATGTTGTTTCAGGAACAGCAAGTACTGACAGCTGAGTATTCCTTTCTGGAGCAATTATGAAATAGAGAAAACTAGCTCTAAAATAGTAGTGTGTATGTGTGTTTGTACAAAAATAAAATTTGCACTGCAGACTGCGAAATTCTAGGACAGTAATCATGGAATGACAAGATAGCTTTTCAATCTGGATGATACATTATGCAGCAAAGTCATTACACTTTGAAGAGCTCACTGCAGATTATAAAACCATTAACATATGAAATATCGGTGTTTGATTGCAGTGATAGAGAATAATAGAATCCTAAAGGTTGAAAAAGACCTCAGAGTTCATAAAGTCCCGCCTTTGACCAACTAAAGTTGACCATATCAGCTAGACCATAGCACTAACTACTATGTCCAGTGGTTTCTTGTATGCTTCCAGAGATTGTGAATGACTCCACCACCTCCCTGAGCAGCCCATTCCTATGCTTAACAACTCTTCCCTATGAAGAAATTCTTCTTGATGTCTGACCTGAACCTCCGCTGGTCAGCTTAAGACTGTGTCTTCTCATCCTGCCACTGGTTCCCTGGGAGAAGAGACCAACTCCCACCTGGCTATACCTTCCTTTCAGGGTAGTACTAGGGAGGGATAAGGACTTCCCTGAGCCTCGTTTTTCCAAGCTAAACAACCCTAGCTCCCTCAGACATTCCTTATAAGACTATGACCCTTCCCCAGTTTCATTGCCTTTCTCTGGACTCACTCCAGCACCTCAATGTCCTTGTAGTGAGGGGCCCAGAACTGGACACAGGACTTCAGGTGTATCCTCACCAGTGCTGAATACAGAGGAAGAATCACTTTCCTGTTCCTGTTGATCCAAACCAGGATGCCATTGGCCTTCCTGGCCACACTGCTGGTTCATGTTCAGCCTCTGTTGACCAGGTCCTTTTTCACCACTAGTGACCAGCTGCCAGCTGGGTGTAATTCCATTCTTTACCACTCTCTGGGCCCAGCCATCCAGAGAGTTTTTAGCCCAATGAAGAGTGCATCTGTCCAAGCCATGTGGTGCCAGCTCCTCCAGGAAAATGTTATGGGAGACAGTGTCAAAGGCTTTCCTGAAGTCTGGGCAGACAACATTCATAGCCTTTGCCTCATCCACGTAGGTGAGTTTCCTGGTTATAAAAGGAGATCTTGTTGATCAAGCAAGATCTGCCTTTCCTAAACCCTACTGGCTGGGCCTAATCTCCTGATTGTCCTGTACATGCCGTGTGATGGCACTCATGATAATCTATTCCATGTTTTTCCTTTAGTTGCCAGAAATGAACTGGCAAGAGGCATGGTATGTTAATCTCTCTGACTTGAAAAACCAGGAATAGCAATAAGTAGTCATACAGACAGGCAGTAACTTGCATATTATCTGTTGCTACAGCCAGGTTTGCTCTTCAGTGTGTATATTGGTATTTGACTGAGATGCTGATCTTGCTGGATTCTGCCAGCTAGCATTAAGGTTTATATGCTGTACATTTGTAACTTCTAGTTATTGTGGGTTTGGCTTGAAAACCTGTTTTGATTCTTTCAGAAGAGGTGTGTGAAGGGGGGATGGTTTGGTATGATTTTCCTTTTTTTTGGTCTCTGATAGGCAAAAAATCAAATAGTAAAAACAAACAAACAAAAAATTTCATCATGTTAACAACTTTTTTCTATTGTGTATAGAGAAAGAAACAGTTCAGTGCTAGAAAGAGAGTTGGTTTTAATTGGTGGAATAATCTTTGCAGAATTTGTTGCACATGCAGATTTGAATAGCTGCCACCTGTAGAGCAGAGAGTAACAGAGCTGAGTGTGTTGTAACCATGGTTGTTATATCAATCAGGATTGTTGGCATCATGCCTATTTTATGCTAAAATACAAGGAGAATTTAACTTACTTTTCTGGTTCCAAAGAAGGAAAAAAAATCTCTCATTAATATGCACAGGAAGAACAAATCACCTACTCTGTGTAAAGTTTTAGGATTTGAAATTGTACTGGGAAACTAAAGAACAGATTTAACCTGGAAGAGACTGAAAGTGTGTCAGTAGCAGGTAAAAGAAACATTTTTTTTCTAATATTCCTGTATAATTAATTTCAGTGCATTATTTACATGAATTTGGGTTAACAAGATTATAAATGCTGTCTACATGCTTTGTTAATTGTGATTCTCATGTGAAAATTTTCGTTGTCCACTTTTGCTTGCACATAATTTGGTATATCTTTTTTAAGAAACTGTTACTGTAAAATAACACTACAAAGAAAATTAAAGCATTTAAGTAAAAGTTGTGGGGCTACACTCTCATTTTAAAAGAGAAGATAGAATAGAATGACAAAGAGCTGAACAAAGGAGTGCAGTTGAGAAACCATAGTAAAAGAGATTTCAGTAGAGGAAGGCTGGCATGCTACCTTGTGGGCCACTGTAACCTTTTCAGGTTCTCCTGAAGAATAGAGAGAGTGATAAAGAATTGGGTCTGACTTCTGCTATGTACTGTAAGTGTCTTGTGTTCTTTATAGATCTTTAAAATACCAAATAAAGTTTCTGTCATCAGAGGCTTAATGGTATTAAGGTCAGATTAGCAAAAGAGCTGCTTTGCTAGCTCTAGGAGAGGGGAAAATGAGTTTCATGCTCAGCCTCTGGGTACAGGGGTTGCATAGAAAGGAAGAACACCAAGAAACAAGTGTGATGGGTTGATGGAATGGAAATGATTAAATAGGGAGATAAGGGAAATTTTAACTTCTAAATGTTGCTTGTTTATGGCCATGTACATTTGAAATGCAACATGTTGTCATTTCATGCTTCATGAAGTGAAGGTCTGATTTGACTAACCTTCATCTATATGGTCTGGAAGCACCATCAAGGGGAACTGCAGTTAGTACAAAATTTGCTTCTGATGAGAAGAGGCCAAAGAAGGGGTGGATTCTGGCAGATTGGTATGGGAAGTGGTCAGTGCTGTAGGAACTGTAAATTTCACAAGCTTTAGAACTTAGGAAGCATATGTACTGTTTGATGCTTTGTGTCTGTAACAGGGGTGGAGAAAAGTTGGTCCACAGAACTACAACCAGAAAGAGTAGGAAGATACATAGCGTTATGCAGTAGGATGTCCACTGCAAAGCCTGAGGAGCTGAACATACTAGCCACAACAGACTTTAAGAGAACTAAAGTCCTTGAAATAGAGTCACATCCAGTCCCTGATATCCAGAGAGAAAGCACCATGGGCTGCAGGGGAATCATATTCCGGTATTTGAGCACTTTCTCAGTCTCCTTCTTCACTTCACCTTTGTGTCTGCAGAGCTGTTCCTCTCACATATTCTCACTCCTTTCTTCTCTAGTTGCATCTGAGTCTGTGCAATTACTTTTTTTTTCTTTCTTAAATGTGTTATCACAGAGGAGCTACCACCATCTCTCATAGGTTCAGCCTTGGCAAATGTGCTCCATCCTGGTAGTTCTTGGAGGAATGGTTTTGCCACAGTTCTGTTTGCTTGGTCCTTGGATCACTGCTTCTCTTTAGATTGTATTGCAGCAGGTGTGGTCGTTTTAGTGGTCCTGCACCCTCACTCCAAGTGGTCATTGCTACTACTTTTTCAGTCCAGCATGAGGCCAGAGCACAGCAAGTTCATTATTTGTATCTAGCAGCTTTCCTTGTTCCCCTACCAACAAGCCTTCATTTATGTTGAAAGAAACTGAAAAACAGGTAAGTCTGCTTCATGCACGAGAGCTTCAAAACTCATAGGAGAGTTTTGAAAAGTTCAGGTGGAGCAAGATAGAAGGCTCAGGGCTGGTTATTACAAGGTGACTGCAAAGGCCAGTAAATATTATGGCTGAAAAGTGTTAGATTTGATGTTTAACTATCATATCTTGCATACTTGTACTTCAGAAGTTGTGGCTTTTCCTTGTGTACTAGCTACAGTGCTGGTTGGTGTAGTCATCACAACATTGAAACAACTCAAGGTAACTTTAAACTTCACATGATCTGATTCCCGAAGTTTTAAAAAAAACTTTATTCTGATACCAATGATCTCCACTTGTGAAACTATATTTTAGACACAGTGACACAACTTTCATAAGCAGTTGTAATATATCTTCTTTTTTTAATCAGTCAAGAAATGTTAGTTAATAAATGATGGTTTCATTATGGCCAGACCCATCTGGTATGCTTTCTCTTTTATTACATCATGTTTTTAAAAAGAAGACTTTGAATGTTTTTCCCTAAGAAATGAGAAGAAAAAGATTCAGTTGAAGTCAATGACAGAATGCCTGTTGTCTTACAGAATTTCACCTCTCTTTTTGCTGGTCTTGCAAAATAACCACTGAGAGAACTCTGTGTGTGAATATCTAATTTAATGCATGTGGCATGTGTTGGTGTTTAAAGCGAAGTATAAACACAAACTTGAAATACTTGATCTAAACAGTATTGTAGTACCATTGGAGCCTAAAATTGCCAAAAAATGAACTGCTAGTGGTTCCATTTTCTGCAAAACTTCTTGGCTATAGTAAAATTAACATCCAGATTTATTTCTGTGGTAAAGTAAATCTCTGACCTGAGACTTAGTAGAATCTAATATTTGTCAAAAAGAGGCAGAGCAGTCCCCTGCCTTCCTCTGGCTGCTCATGGCTGCCTTCAACACTGGCCTCTCCCTCTTTCTTATTACAAGTTAACACTTGTTACAAGTTAACACTTATTGCAAGTTAACAGGCAGCTTTCTCCTGAGTTTGTCACCTGTCTAACTTACAGTGCTGCTTTTTTCAGCAAGACTAGTTATTTGGTCAGCAAGAGTAGTTACTTGGTCTGGTTCATGGCACAAGCTGTATGAAGGAGCCAAAAAACATCCAGGAATGAAAACAATGCAGGTTGGCTACTTTCTGTGATTCCTGTGGTTTGAAGTGCTAGTTGAACTACTAATTCAGGTAATTCCAAGAATTGTAAAGATTCAAGGGCTGCATTGTTCATTTTTACCTATCTATGGAGATTTGCCAAGTACAGGTATTGTTTTTCTTAGTTCCTACTTGTAATAGCAATAGAACTTTGCCACTGTTCTCATATCATGCAAAATTCTGAATTAAACCTAGTGTAATGATTATAAGATAATCACACAGTATTTTCAGACACAGTAAAAACACAGTAGTTTTAGAAATAAGTTGTGATTACTATCTGTTTGGAATATATTTTTTTCACTTGGTGTAATAGTTCTGTATCTTTTATAGATGTTTCTTCAGATAGAAATGGAGTAATTTTTCCATGCTGTTAAAATGTATGTGATATTTCTATATGGATATTTCCTAATTTCAAGAAGAAAAGGTTTGTTTAGTCTGCTCCTGATTTGAGAACTAAGAATACAGTATCCAGAAGGAAATCATGACATTGGTTCAGTGTGATGTACCAAAATTTCCTAGGTTGTTCTTGAAATAATTAGGTGGAAAATGACACATAGTGTCTTGGTTTGAGGAGGAAAAACCAAAAATGTTTACCCACAAGCGGGGGAGGGAGCTTCCTCCACAATAATCACGCCACTTCTTATCAAATTTAGAAGAAGGAACTTTAATACAAGAAGGATAACTGTTCTTAACTGCTATATATATATATATATCTATCTATGTAAACAGACCAGAGCAAACCGCTTCCCCAACAAGGGAAAAACAACCAACCAACCAACCACCCAAACAAAGAGGTTATACTTATGGCAGTATCAGTGTTACAGTCCAGGGCAGCCTGCAGTCAGCAGTGAGGCGCAGTCCGGGCAGGCAAGCAGAAGCCAGCGGCGAGGCGCAGTCCGGCAGGCAGGCAGAAACCAACAGCGAGGAGCAGTCCCGGCAGGGAGGCAGGCAGGCTGGCAGCGAGGAGCCGTCCCGGCAGGGAGGCAGGCAGGCTAGAAGCGAGAGCAGCCCCGGCAGGCAGGCTAGCAGGCTGGCAGGAAGAGCAGTCCCGGCAGGGAAGCAGGCAGGCTAGCAGGCTAGAAGCGAGGAGCCGTCCCCACAAGCAGGCTAGCAGGCAGGCAGCCTAGCAGCCAGGAGTGAGGCACAGTCCGGGCAGGTAGGCAGAAAACCAACAGCGAGGAGCCGTCCCGGCCGGAAGGCAGGCAGGCCAGGAGCCGTCCCGGCAGGAGGCAACTGACGCCCCCCGCCTCCCAACCCCCTTTCCCCCCAGCCGTGTGTAGTCCCCAAAAACAAAAGAGACAACCTGCCCCCACCCAAGAAATCAGCAGTTAATGACTCTTTTTGTTAACTCCTGGCATGGACAGTTAGTGGCAGGGGAGAGAATTTACATAAGAATTCCAAACTACAACACATAGTTTATGAAATCAACTGGTTTTCTTACAGGTTCATCATCTTAAATTGAAAAGATATGCTGTGTAAGCAGCTTCTGTGCCAGAGCTGGAAAATGGGCAACTCCTAGATTTGAGTCTGACCCAATATGTAATAGCGTGGGATAAAGTCCAGAAAACTGAAACCAGAATCTCATGTAAACCTGAAGGTGAAATAAGGTTGACTGTTGATTAACATAAGTTTGCCACTGGTGAAAGGGAGAGATCTTGTTCTTCCTTTACCTTTTTGTCCTTCAAGCTGGCAGTAGTATTTATGAGACCTATTGCTGTGACAGTTTAAGTCAGTTGAAAAAGTTGAGCGTGTGGTCACATGAGTTATGAAGCTGGGACAAAGGAAGAAGGTGGAATATTTGAGCTAAAAGTGAGATGGGAGATTGGTGGCTCTGAGTGGGGGAATCTAGGAACATATCCCTCCCTGTGTAGCTTATCCTTTAGTGTTTGTATGAGATTACTGATGAGATTCTGATTTTTGTGTTAGAACAAAACATAGATCCTCTGTATGAGAAAGAAGTGGTATAATTGCTGAAATAAGAAATTTAATGTGATTTGTTGCTATGATTACAGTTTTTTGGCAGGTATAATAAGTACTTTTTCAGCCCTGGAAGAGCCATTTAACCCTGTCACCAGAAGAGAAGATTATCAAATTGAGGATTTTAACAGACTTTATAGAAACTTTGTGCCAGTGGACTGTCTACTAATACATCTGTATTGTCTGCATGGGTCATGTATTATGATAAGGTCATGTGTCCAGGGAGCTATTTGTCCATACCAGGACAAGACTTTCCTCTGAGGGGAGAGAGGAGTTAGGAAGGCCCTGTCTCTTGGGGGTCATATTAATTTTTAGATTTTGCAACAGCCACAGGTACTTTCAAATGTGATTAATTCTGTCCTCTGAATCAGAAATATAGACAGACTCTCAAAGAGGAGTAATTAATTAATTGGTTTATGGAATAGGTAATTGGTTAACTGATTTCTGCTTGTACAAAGCTACATTACCTTTGGTAATCAAGACAAAGGAATTGGTGGTTAAATACATCAGGTTGCAAACTGGCCTCTTTTATGCTGAAAGTGATTGCGTTCTCTTTCTCAAGATCCCTGTAGATGTATTATCCTTCTGCAGAGCTGATGAAGGAAATCTTTCTGTAGTAGGAAGGTATGGCATAAGATGAAGCAGGACTACAACTACCTAAATGTAAATGGGCAATTAAGTGGAAATAAATTGCATGAGCTAGAAGAGAAGTAATTACTAATCTGTGGTAGTAGTGCAGTAGGAACCAAAGGCAGATTTGATGTGATGCTGTGCCCTGTTCAGATGTGTAGAGTGCAAATGCAGGCCTTCTTTATAGATGGGTGAGGGAAAAAAATAAATTTTACCCCTTGTTCAATACTTTGGTTTGTTTTTCTTCTGTTGACAAACATGTCCTGAGACCAGGTCTGGCTTCAATGTCTAGCTTCCTGGCGTGCCAGATAGAACAGATGTATTAAACATTCTAGATAAAATACTGTTAGGCATTACTTAATGGTAAAATTACAGCTACTAGGTCATGTGTTCTGCATGTTGATCAAGTGTGAATTTATATACACTTACTGTGGTTTAAGCCCAGATAGCAATCGAGCACCACACAGCTCCTCCACCAGCAGGATCAGGGCAAGAATTGGAAAGGTAAAAACTGGAAAACTTGTGGGTTGAGATAAGGGCAGTTTAATAGGGAAAGCAAAAGCCCTGCATACAAAGCAGATCAACCATCTCCAGGAGAGCAGCATAATGGTTACTCAGAAAGATAAATACAATTACTCCAAACGTGCCCCTTTCCTCCCTTTTGCCCCTGCTTTATATACTGAGCGTGACATACGGTCTGGAATATCCTTGTGGTCAGTTTGGGTCACTTGTCCCAGCTATATCCCACTTCTAACTTCCCAAGCACCCCAAACTTCCTTGCCTGAATGGAAGAATGAAAAGCAGAAAAGGCTTTGGCTCTGTGTAAGCCCTGCTCAGCAATAACAAAAACATCTCTATATTATCAAACTTGTTTTCAGCACAGATCCAAAACCACAGCCCCATCCTAGGCACTGTGAAGAAAATTAACTCCAACAAGGCTACTAAAGGATTGTAGGCAACTTTGCTCTTATATGGACACTGCCCAGTGTAATGCAATAGGAATGATGATTCCTAATCATTGCTTTCTGGCAGCCCCCCTTACTGTACCTTTCTCCCTTCAACTCTTTTTTTTAATAAAAAAGCAAAAAGGAAATCTCAAGAATTTAATTTTCTCTTTACTGCAGTTCCATTATCTGTAGAGACCTACAGGATGATTTCTCCCATCTGTGTAGCTGAAATTTATTTTCAGGTTTTCGTTTGCTTATGAGCCACAGCAATGTCTTACATCTCTAGTACCTGCTTGGCCATTGAGATGGGACAATAGCCTTTATCCAAAGTGTTTAAAATTAATGCGTAAGAAAAGGTTCTGCAGATATATCTGCCCATTTCATTAGCAAAAACAGAAACCACCTGCAGAGAACTCTTATACTTCATGTAAAATAGAAGGTAATGGAAAATTTTGGAATTAGTTGGTGGGTATTTATGGAGTTCTCCCATGTAGCCAAGGGGCAGAGAATAAATTTAACTTGATTTATTCAGACCCATATGTGATAGGAGTCTACCTGTCTCAAGTATAGAAAGAGTAGAAGGGGACAGTTTACAGAGGAGTTTCACAACATAGCAGCTTGTAGTTGAGGTGAAAAATAGATAACCTGTAGAGCATCTGAAGACAGAATTGAAGTGCTCACAGTTCCTGACTAGAAAAACAATCATTGCAGCAGTGTTATAAATTCATGAGCAGGGTAGGATTCATGTGCCAAGTCAGGGGAAAATTATGTCATTGTAGTTGTGCCTGCATGGCAGATTTAGCAGTGTGGAAATCAGTAAAGTCTTACTGAAAAAATGTTATGCGAAGAGAACCTATACATTGTAGAGAAATCCTGATTATAGAGGCAGGAGAGCTTCAGTTCTAAAACAATAACAGAAAGAGAACAGGATAATGATGGCCTTCTTCATCATAATGATATGGATAAGACCTGGTTTAGGCATGCCAATTTTAATATCAGGATCATACATGTACTTGGAGGTGTCAGAGAAATTTTAAGACAGAAGGAAGCAAGTCTTTAAACTCTTAGAAGAGAAGAATTTGGTTTTGAGATGGGTGAACCCTGAGACTAAGCTCAGAAGAACTGTGAATGAGGCTTAGGAGTAATTTGTATCAGAAAGAAATAGCAAAACTGATTGGCATTATGTTGGCATTATATACTACAGATATTTGTCTGAAGGGAGTGTTGCAAACATTGTAGTATCTCCAGAGGTGAAACACAGAAGGGCAAGAGGGCATGAGGGACAGTCAGTGCCATGAGGAACTTTCCTTCAGTGTGGTGGTTTTGGCCTTAGTTTTAGCTGGGCCTCAGTTTGGCAGGGTCAGATAGAGTGACGTAAGTAGAAGAAGACTAGCATCACCTTACTTACGCAACCAAAGAGATATTTCATACCATTTGACATGACAGAAAGCATAAAAAGAGCTCTGGAGAGGTGAAGCTTCTCTCTCTTTTTTAGCTCCAGGAGGACGCGCTTGTGCTTAGGCCTCGTTGCGACCCCCATGGCTGTGTTATCTAGAGAAGTAACATCTTGTTGCTGGTTTTTCTCCTCTCTTGCTGGGAGTTTTCTCAGGAAGAGTCTTTTGGGGGTTTTGTGGGTCTGGATGGTTGGAATCTGTATTATTTGGGCAACTCAGTAGAGGTGTTGTTATTTCTTTTCA
>VWZD01004627.1:34709-47556 GCA_013396695.1 Sakesphorus luctuosus
TCAGTTAGTTTATCTGAGTAAAAAATTCAACTTTCAAGTTGGAAAAACGAAACTCACTGCTGCAGTAAATATCTGCTACATAATATTGGGCATTATGAAACACAGGAATTTTCTGTGATAACATTTTAAGGTTTAAATTCAATATATAATTATTCTTGCCCAAGCCAGGAGATGTTCATGTTCTTCATTTTGCTTCAGTACCAATTTTCGTTTCATCTCAGATTAATTCTTTAGGATTGGTTAAAGCTCAATTGAAGCAAAAGGTCTGTATGTTCAAGTGGAAACTTCAGAATTGTTTTGTGAAAAACATGAATGAAATATCTGGATGCAAAAGATGGTTACCAGGTCCTGCTCTCCAGCTTCCAGGCAGTCCTGTGGTTGCATTCTCGGTTGGGCAGCAGAGCACTCGAGTGCAGAGGAGTAGCATTATTTGTTGTATTGGGGTCTGTGCTATCATGGCTCTTTAAGGTGCTGTTTTCTGGAATCTGAGGGAAAGGAGTCCCTTGTTACCATTTACCCCAGTTGTGTTGACCCTGTCTGCCTCATCTCAGAGGACTTAGCTTTGCCATGATAACCTCTACTTTATAAAGTACAAAACTTTCTGCTTGACCCAGCTCTATGATGAAATGGAAAATCCTGTTGGCAGCCTGGCAGACTCTACTGTTATGTATGTTTATTCCAGTGTTTATTAGATTTTTTATTTTTGTGTGTCTCTGTATTGTAGCAGGCTGCAAACATCCCCTCAAATTAGTTGCCTGTTCATGGTCATGCTGTAGTCACTTACTCTGTCTTATTGAAATTGCTTCCTCTTTTTTTTCAAGGGAGAGCTTTTGTTCTTTCCTGAGATTCCCCTGATCTTGCCTAGCTGGCTGTCTCTCTGAATCCATACTAACTTGTTCCCTCTTATCAGCCTTCCTTTGAAAATGGCGTTTTGGTGGTCATCAGCCCAGCTGAAAATGTCAGTGAAATGCCAGGTAGACTGGCAGGGTCCCACAGATGGTGTTCTGAGAAGCCTGCATCAAGTTTTGGCACTCTGCTCTGACATTCACATGCACACACACCTCCTCCTGCCCCATTAGTACCTTTTTTTCTTGAGCTATCACAACAGCATTCCTTGTATTCTTCCTAAAGCCATATTTCAGCTCACAAAGAGCAGCATTTCCCCTGCTGGATGACCCAGGAAGCTTTTTTGAACACAACACATGCATCAGCATGTCTCCTAGTTCACTGTGACTTTTGCAGGGGGATCAGGAGCTCAGTCTTGTCCTGCTCTGATTTTCAACACCACCATCAATTCCAGAGCCATGTTGGCAGGTTTAGAGGGGGACCACTGCCACCTTCCCACAGGAAGTGAAATATTAGGACCTCTGTTCATTCACATCTTGCTCAAATGTGAACTTTGCAAGAGTTTTTGTGTAATTGCTTTATAGATGTGAACAAACAAATTAACTACAGCAGGATTTTGTTTGTTGTATTCTGTTGAAGTATCTACACCTCAATTTTTCCTCTCAGTCTGTGATTGTGAGATTTTTGTTAGTCAAAAATACAGGTGGGGTTCTATGCATACACACACATCCCCCTTTTCTTATGTTCTTAAAATGCACCGTCTTGTAGTATAAGTGCAGCTTCAAAGACTAATTTTGTGATTTATAGAATAAAATGAGTGGCATGTAAGTTTTAGGATAAAAAACGGTTTTTAAGGCTGTTTAAATGTCTGTAGGATATGCATGTACATGAAATGGGTAATAAATCTCTCAGTTAACTTTTCTTCAGAAGTTGCACTCTTGTGTTGACTGTGGCTGAAATACATGAGCATTCTTCCCTAACCTCTGCAATGGAAACACAGTAAAACAGCAGTACCAGAATTCCTTAATCTTCAAGTGCTGTGCACAGTATTAGCTATAATTGTGTTCAGATCTTGTATAAGAGTGAATTTTCTTTGCAAATCTCACACTTGAAATCCTTTTGTGAAATTCTTCAAAATGTCCTAAACCCCCAAAATAGCAGTAGTAGCTTAATAAGGAATGTGCAGCTAGTTGTAATAATTCCTTTTATTCTGGAAAAACATGGAGATGGCAAATGAGCGTTTTTGGAAATGATTTATAACTGAAACGTAATTAATCATCCAAACCAGTCCGTAGCACTGCTGTGTTGGGTCATATTGCTTAATGGATGGTATCCACAACTGTGACTTTCTTTTCATTTTATTTACAATTCATACCCTTGCTGTCATTTGCTGATTGCTCTTCTCTATATGACTGCCTTTTTGTTTATCTTCCTACATTATGTTTTTATTTATAAGAATACAACTTATTGTGCACTTTCGATCTGCTTGCCAAATTCCCTTATGCATGCTAAGTTCCCATTTAAAGCTGTTTTTCTTAAAAAACTATTCATTACTTCATTCTTGGATTTATTCATATTTTGACAGTAATTGGTGGAAAACAGTGTCTTAAATCTGATAGACCAAAAGAAATCAAAAGAACAGTTGGGAGAAAGCTTCTGCATGCCAGAGCACTGAGCATCCATCAGCTCTCCAGGGAACTGTTATTTGTACTAGTGTCATTTACACTTTCATTCAAAAAAGAATGTTATGTTGCATAATTCTAGTAAAGTTATTGTAGATTCATTTACAAAACAATGGTTCCTTTTATGTACATAGTATCTGTTGGGCTTCACAGATAAGATGGAAGGCATAAAGCTTTCCAGTGATCAAGGAGCAGGAACTGGTGGTTCCTGTGCCAGATGAAGAGAGCTCAGGGACTAGGATGGCAATGGACATTTAGCAGATGGATTTTAGCTGTCCATTGAAGGAAATTGCATCTTGGACAAACACTATTTCATTGCATTAAGTGCCACAGCCTCACTCAGCAAAAATTAATTAACTTAGCAGAAATCTAAATTTGGAACAAATATATTAATAACTTTTGGGGGAAAATGAATTATTTAAAATATTTGCTTCTTTTCTAAGGTGAAAATAATTATAGCAGAAACACTAGAATTCTGACTATGAGGTAACATGAGGACAGTTGTCAGTAAACAGACTCCCTCAGCTAAAGATCTCTGCAAAAGAAGAATATTAGCTTTCACAAATTGATGTTCACCTTTAAAAGGATTGTTTTTTCACAACAAACCTTTTTTACTTCTCCTCCAATGGAGATGAGAGCTTCATATCTTGCTCTGAAGATGATGGGCCACTCCTGCAGTCTACAGAGAAGTAACCTATGTTTGTTACCTCTGGAGAAGTAGTTCTTTTCTGCTGTGCATGAAGAGCTGCTCATGGCCCAGTGGTTTTGGCAACTTAAGTACTGCTTCACATTTAGCAAAAACTACAGTTTGTTTGGTAGTTGCCAAACAGGAAAGAAATGGAGGATTTATTCCATGAGTGTTGTAAGATGCTGCTGAAAAAAAATTTTAGAAAACCCTTGTTTTGAGTAGGTGACATTATGTTGCATTGCTGACAATGAAATAACATCCTTGTAGTAAGTGAAGTACAATACAGTATCTTCAAAGTATATAGCACTTCACTAAATAGGCATGCTTTAAAAATGCTTGTTTCGTCTTAAATTTTACAGCAGTGCTGTGCAACTGGAACTTGGGCCATTTGTCTTCAATTCACAAAGGCTACGTGTTCAGTCTGTTCAATTAAAACAAAATCTTAATTAATGGAATGTTTCTTCCATGGACTCTTACCATGTAAACATTGCAAATCAACAAGCTAAAAGAGTCCTGTTCCTGAGTTCTCATGAACACTTGAGGTAGTCCATGCATGCATGTGTGTGAGAGGGAAATCCCATTTCCATCTGCTGAGTGCAAAACATGATGATATTTTCTAGTCCTTGGGGCTCTTGCTTAGTTCAGGTACCAAAAATATCCAGTTCCCTGTAGCTGGTCCCATTTCTCCTTTCAGTGATCGTGTATGCCATGGTTTGTTCTAGCTGTACACATTAGACAAACTTGTTCAAAGGTTGACAGGAAACCTTCTTCAAATAACAGTTTGTAAGCAGTGAAAATCAGTCTAGGGCTCCTGGAGATATTTAAAATAGTGTGTGTATGTGTTTTACTTTTTTTTTAAGAAATTGATATCAGAATAATAATAATTTGGTTGTAGAACAAAACAATTTTAGAATTCATTGTTTATTTTCATCTGGAAAATTCTCCAGTGGGTTCTTCTAAATGTAAATATATATGTTTCAGATTTAGTGACTGCAATGGGAATAAGTAGGATATTTTGTCCATAGAAGAGGGATTCTTCCTCACAAGAGACTGCAAAATGAAAATATTNTTGCTGCCCCTTCACATTTCACTTAGTATTTCCTATGCTGGCTTTGACTGTCTCTTTCTCATGGCAGGAGGCTGTGTGACTTCTGCTAAACACTTTTCAGGGTTTTGTACAAATTTACCTCATTCATGACACATTGATTTTCAGATAGATTGTGAAAGAAGGGTTTAGAGAAAAAATGTGCAGTAGGAAAGTATAGTCTAACATATGTACATACTGTAACCACTTGTTGAAAGATCTGTTAAGAGTTCTTGGCCATTTTGCCTGCTTGTGACTGCTGCAAAGCTGCACATCTTGGCTACTTCAGTGTTTTGGGTAAATAGTGTTGTATCTGAGTATTCTCTGTGAATATTCTGTACATCTGATAAATGTTTTCTGAGGTAATCATCTTGTTTTAGGTGTTATTGGCTGTCAGTCTTTGGACTAACAGCTTATTAGTATTGTGCTATGTGTATAATCCCAAGTTGAAGCATTAATGGTTCTTCACTGTTTCTAAGATCCCGTGGTCACATGAAAATGAGGTTAATTGTAAAGTTAAACTGGTCTTATTTGTAATTGCTTCATATTTATGCTCATGTGAAGTTTCTTGTGTTGCTGTAGCAAAGATCTCAGTATTTATTTGCAAACATGGGAGTGAATTAATATGAAGCAAAACAGTCAATAAAGTCAATCTTCAGTATGAAAAAGCACTTCCCTAAACTGTAAAAGGTTTTAATTATATCTAAAGAGGTCTCAGTGTGATCTTTAGTAGAAAAGTCTGTGTAAATTATTTGTCGGTGGTGGTCTGCCAAAAAAAACCTGGGGGACAAGGCAAACCAGACAGTTGAAGTTAATTAGTGCTGTGTGTGCATCACAAATGCAGAGAGGCTTAAAAGCCACCAGCACTACTCAAAATAACATCTTTGGCAAATAATTTCTGAGTTCGTCTCTACAGTGTGATTGGAATGTGGGATCTGGAGAATGAATTTTTACATGTTTCATGAAAGATTCAGCAGAATGAGCAGTGGTTGTGGTAGCAGTTAGAAAACTACACTTCATTGCTTTTCCTTATGTCAGTTTATTCAGACAGTGTAGTACTCAAATTATAGACAAAGTTTTTTAAAAGGTACTGTTATAACAGTAAAATCCAAGGACTTTTCAGCAATGGAAAAGAGTGTTAATCCTGAGACTTGTATAGGATTGGACTTAATTAGATACCTCTTCAGCTTTTCTGGAAATCTTCTGTATGGGAAGAAAATAATTCTGTAGTTCTGTTTTGCTTTGTAGATAAAGAGTTTAAGAAATGAAATTATTCATTATATTGTTGGGAAAAAAGTTATCTTAAAGCAAGTATCATCAGCATATAGGAATTGTATACTTATAAAACAAGTATCAATCATATACCTTTTAACACTGATTAAAAATATCTAATCTGGGGAGACGAAGGCATGCTACACTATATTCTTTGCCTGATGGCATGTCTTGAAAGAATAAAAATGTTTCATTGCTTAAAAATAATATACAAAGCTAAAGAAGGCACTTAGAAAAGGAATTGCAGTTTCTATACACGTTCTTATTTTACTGTATAAATACTTAATAATGAACAGTAGTATGGAGTTTAGCTATTGACCAGAGATGGGTGAATCAGTTTTAAAATCAGTTTTAAAATAACTTCAGTTGAAGTACTTGTTAAAAGCATACTGAGGGAATGAACTGCATTAATCACTTCATTATGCCATAAAATGTTTTATGCAAATATTTCTTTATGTTTCCTGAAAATGACAAGTTTCTCCATATCAGCCCCCCAGGAAGCAAAAAAGCAGGTAGAAAAAGCCTGGGGAATATTGTCAGGTTTTTCCCTGTAAGGGATGGGATCTTTCCAGTACCTGCCAGTTCAAAAAACAAATTAAAATACTCTTTCTCTATATAGTAGCTTAATATTTGACAGTCAGTCTACTCTGCACTACCTTGCAGTTTGAACTTTTTAATTCTTTTTCTTTGGCAGTAGTAGAATCAGAATGTGGGATGTAGATTCAGATCCCCCGCACTGGCTCCCCTTTCAGTGCTCTGAGTGTTCCCTATCAGATTGCTCCCCAATGGCTTTTGGGTTTTAACAGAGGAAATACTTAGTTTCAGGCATATGTGGAAAAATTTGCATGCACAAGGCAGTGGTGATTGGAGACAACGGGACCTGCTTGCTCTGCACAGCTAACCTGGGAACTTTCAGTGTTACTTTTTTGTCATTAATAGTCCAAGTCAACTGTAGAACACGGAAGCTTTTTTTGAAGTCACCGAAATAAAACATTTCATATTGACATCTAGATGGTAATAATTTTCTTAGTATTTTAATCTTTCATTTTTATCCTGTATATGTCATTGGACTTGTGAATAAATACAGTTCTTTCAAAACAGTAAGATGATCAGCAATTATAAATTTATATGGACATTTACATGGAAATATGTAACTGCCTTTTTCTTTCTTTATTCTGCTGTAGGGCAGATCATACCAGAAAGAAGATTTGTAGAAGCAGTAAATCGTGAAGCATATCAGTACCAAATGGGTGACTTTCCAACAGAATGGGAAGGTAAATCCTGACAATTTTTGTTTTATTTCAAGGTAATTTTGACATTGAATGTAGACTCTGTATTTTTAATGGAACACCTGACTAGGTGAATAGGTTGGTTGTTACCTTTCTTCTTTAGTAATGCAGGCTTTTATTTAACTGCATAACAATATGAATTCTTGAAGTAACCTCTTTATAAGCAGCATAAAGTTTGTTTAGGAAGTCAGTACTTAATAACAGTAAAACCTGTATGGTCATGACTTAGTCCTATTAAATGTGAAGATATTTGTGCCTGAACGGGATCTGATTGAAAAACTGACACAAAATGTGTTAAACTTCTGTATTATGCCTTCACTGCTGTGTTTATTTGTAGGACAGTTGAATTATTGGTGGCACAGTGATGGCCCTTGCTTTTTTTATGGTGATATTTCATTTCCAATACTCTTCCTTGCACAATCCAGTAGAGAGTTGGAGAACCCATTGTTATTTACCGTTTTATCCCACTGCTACTGACTAAAATCCTGTGTGAAAATTTGGGACATATTAAAAAATCAGGCAAGTTAGAGCATTTCCTTAGGTTTAGCTGATCAGCCCTTGAGAAACAGGGAAGGGAGAGAGGGAGTATATGTTGGCCTTTGAGGCTGGTAGGAGCTTGAGCCAAATGTGGGGTTAAATGTGGCTTGAAATCCAGGACTCTAAAGCGAAAGCAAGGAATGCCTGAAATCATCCATAGAGGCTACCCATCACTGAACATGCCTTTTGAGGAGAAAATTATCTAGGCATCCATCTCCCAGGATTTGGTAGGTTTAAAGCAAACAAATTTTAAGCAGTATGTTTTTAAACTGTTGAGTTCCCTGTTATTGAATATTCTGCTTGCTGTGAGTTTGCTTGAGTTCAAAAATTTAATAAAAATTTTTGTGGAAGAAAAATTGTTCTACTACACAGACATTACTGTGGTTGAATTTGTCAATGAGCTGCAAGTGAATGAAGTCTACAGCACATTTTCAGGAAATATCTCGATATGTTTGCTTTGCCTCATTCTCTTTACTTTGTGCTTGATGATGGTCTCTGAGGGAGATGTCACTGAGCTAAGAGAAAACTTCAGGCCCATTATATCCCTTCATGGAGCGAGTAGAGAAATATAAAATATTCTTGAGTTTTATCATTGTCATTACACTAATTCCTAGAATTTCTGTTGTGATCAATTGAAGCTTGTATTAGCATCTGAAAGCTTCTCAAATGTGTTTCACCCCTGGTAGCAGCATTTGCCGACTATGGTGCAACCACACTATCGACAGTTTCGGTACTCTGCAGTACCTTCAGTCGGCTGGCAAGTCAGCCCAGTTGCTCCTGGTTCTTTGGCAGTCCAAGACAGCAACCTGGTAGGCTGGTCCTTATTAAATCATCTGGTGCTTGAATGGGTAGCTACCTAATCCAACTTTCTGAGGGTCTTCTTGCTTCATCTAAAAGTTCTCCAACTCCCATTGCTCATCTGAATTCTGTGTGACTGTCGTACAAACACTGCACCACAGACACCAAGAAGTACATATAAAGCCTCAGATAACTGCTGTGGTATGAGTGAATTCTCATCCAAGACCTTGGCCTTAAAAGGCTGATGCCTTTTTAAAGTAAAAAAATGTAATTCAGTTGTTTCTGTCTGCACTTGGCTGTAATTAACAGGAAACAATATGGACAGTCAGATTGTCTCAGCTAGTCATCCTGTCACAAAGGGTCTGGGACTGGATATACCAATTTGCTATATGAACCCATTGCTTAGGACTGCTGTAATCTGTGTTGCACAAAGAAGCCTGTGCTGTCTGTCTTCAGAAACTTAGCACAAATCCTTGTGATTTGACAGTGTGGTGCCTGGGAGGGTGCCGCGTTTTGGAAGGTTGCCTGTGGCGAGACAGGGACCTTGGGATCAAATGTCAGGTACCCTGCATATGGATTTGCATAAACAGCTGCAGCTTCCAGACTTGAAAAGTACTTTTCAAATCAAGGCATCCTGTTCAGATTTGATTTAGAAAAGGAAAGATCAACTGGCCAGTCCTATTTTTATGAGCTGCATTTACGGCCTTAATGCTTAACTTCCTTATCTTTATACCTGTGGGGTTTTTTCTTTCTGATTTTGTCATCAAATAGAAAGAATTCACAAAGGAAATGAAAATTTGCTGTGTGAGGATTGCATAATAGTCTGTTCCTCTTAAGTACTTGTCCTAGTTTCAGCCAAGGACAGGGTTAATTTTTTGCAGTAGCAGGGAAGGGGTGTGGCTAAGGGGACAAGGCCAGACCCTAATATTATTCTATATCACCTCATCTCATTGCTAGGGCAGGGGGGAAGAGATTCTTTGGCTTCTGAGAAGAAGGGTGAAGCTTCTGGTTGGGAAAAAAATTACCACATCCTGTCTTTTGGGTTTGTTGAGCATTTTGCATGTAAATCACCCTCTATTTTATAAACTTTGGTTATTAATATTTTTGCTGTTACTGTTCATTTTCTTATTTCTGTTTCCAGTAAATTATTGCTTTCTCAACCTGTGATCTGTAACTTTTAGCCCTCCAATTCTCTCTGATGCCCTGAGATGGAGAGGGGGAGGGCAGAAGAGAGAGGGAGAAAGCAGCAGTGTGATTTTGGGAGTCTCTGTAAGAGAAGTAAATTGGGGAATATCATTCCTAAACCACGACAGTACTGAATTTCTCTACAAAGAATGTTTTTTCCCCTGTGCATTCATTAAGCAGAATGAGTGGGTGGTCCATGCTTCTGACAGATAAAGTATGGGAGTTCTAGAAAAAAGGCTGACCCATATTTTTTTGTCCACTGCCAATTTAAACATTGGGAACAATTTTGTGGACATAACAGTTTCAAAAACCAAAACTGGTACTTCTGCTGTGTGTATAGAAGCTGTTCAAAGAACTGTTATGCCTTTGCTATTTACTGGGGTATGAGTTAGGGATGTAGAATGCTCTCAGTTTCAGTTTTTCAGTACTTATTTTCTGCCTTCTGTAAAAAGAAAAATTCTCAATGAGTTAGAAATGAGAAAGAGGGGGAAGTGTAAATAGTTCAAATAATACTATAGAAACCACTTTCTGAGTGGGAACAGTTTAATTCAAGATTTTCAGATACACTTTCCTGAAAGGCTCATTACATTTTAGTCCTTTTCCCCCTCTACTTTAAGACTGGACTAAAAGTTTCTTAGGCCCCTAGGACCTGTGTTGAACTTCCACTTTGTATCTTCTGTCAAGACTCCTGAAAATTTCCCAGTACATTATTGCTGTGGGAGTTCGCTTTATAATTTGTGCTATCATGGATGCTGATCATTCCAGCAAATAGCCTGAGACTTTGCAGAAAGAGTTGTAAAATACTTGTTATTTCCTCTGAACAGTAAAAGATTAATATAAGGTTAGAAGGTTATATAATATTTCTTACTTCCATTTTCTCTTTACTCTTGCACTCTCTGCTGGCCACATACTTAAATCTCCAGGGGCCCCGTCTCCAAACCCTGTGCATGTACTTTGACATCCACAGCCATTCCACTTCAGTTTTGACTGGCTCAGCAATACCAGTCTCCTTGCCTGTCCTTCTCATGCTTTTCACTTTAAGGATTGTGTTGAAGTTTCTGTGCCTTATCTCCTCTCCTTTTTCTTGGGATCTCTAGAGCTCTGCTTTTACCTATGTTGTCTTTGTTTTCTTCCAGGACTCATTTTTTTTTACTTGTGGATAAGTCTTAATGACCATCTGATTTAAAAGCAGTCACCTCAGCACCCTTTCCTTCTCCCTTTTCTTGTTACTCTACATCACACCATGTGACTAGAAAAAGAAACCTCTTGTGACTAAAATAAATAAATACTGACAGGCATGACTTGTCTGAGGAGAACTTGCACAAAAACATGGACAAGGGATAGTGTTAGGAGTGGGAGCAGGCTGTAGTGAAATTTGAAGAGAGTCTGAGTTAAATGTCATTGTATACCTAAGACATGCAACTTGTACAGCTGGGAAGCTAAGGGATTCATTTTGGTGCCATGTTTATCAGGTTAAAAACTTGTCATAAGGTAAGAGAGATCAAGTAGAAAGCAGTAAAGCAAGTGGTTAAACCAATCATCCAGATTACAGACTCAGTCTATGCAAGCTCTTTCTTGAACTGGAGAGGGCTGTTAGTGTATTAGTCCTGGGAGCTGTGCTAGTTTAAACTGGCAGGAGAAATGAACCCAGCTCAAAAACAAATTATAAGTCAGAGTTCCAATTTAATAAAAATATTACAATAAATGTAATGATACAGAGAAAAATTGGTTTTAACCCAGAAAACCCAGAGATACACCCCAGCATCCTGGGGGGACAAACAGAATGGTGTTTGTTAGTCCCTGTGCTGAGCCCACATGGTCCTCCTGAGTTCAAAGTAAAAGGAAAAGAAAACCTGTTGGTGAGGATGATGGTCATAGTCTGGTCAAGAGTGGTGGTTGCAGTCCTGTCAAGGTTCTGGTCCTCCTCTGGATCCAATGAGTGGTACCAGAAGTCCCCAAACCCCAAGATTATGTACCCTCAGGTCCAGGTGGGACTGCCAGTACCTTCCCAAGGGTGGGGAGTTCCACAATAGGTGATTTACTCTGTGAGTCATGGGATATTTTTGGAATCCTTGATGGCCCATGAGCAGACATGGCCCCTCAGGCTGGGTGTGGAGGTGCTAATGACTTCCTGGAGGGGAATTACTACAGCTGAGTCATTGGTGTGAAGACCCCATCTCACAGGATTCTGTAACACCCAGCTTGTAGCCTGAGGGGTTGGGTGTGCCCTGGGCAGCTGCTGCAAATGGTCCATTGTTAACAGTTTGTCAGAAATTATGTAGAGGGTGTTGAATACATAGTTTTGGTTACACCCACACAATAATAGCTGGTCCTGGCTGCTCTAACTAGGACAGGAGCTTACTGAATACAGGGATGAGGGTTTACTCCTGAAGGACTTGTTTAGAATTTTTCTCCTGAAGGTTTAAGTTTTAAGTGCTCTACAGGATTAAATTTCGTGCACTCTCAGACTTGTGAATTTTACAGAAGTTTTGAGATGTCCAGTAAGGCTTTCATGAAACTGAATCAGACCACCTTGGGCTATCCTTAGTGCTAGCTCTTTGTACACATAAAATTCAGTTTATTTTAAAAATCTAGAAGTGTATTATTTCCTTTTGTACTATAGTTTTGCATTTAGAATACAATCCGTATGCATAATACAAATATTGCCAGTTTTTGTAAAGCCTCTTATATTTTACTACAAGCTGGGAGTGGCTACTTTCCCCTAGGCAGGAGGGATGCACACAACAGATAACCTTTCTGTGTGCTGGTTCTGAATGTTCACCTATTGTAGGATCTGTAATTTACCTCCTCAGGACATGTCAAGAATCCTCCTGAGAAGAGATGGGTAATTTTACATACCACATGAGATTCATGAGATTGCTTGCTTCATGCGGCATTTTTATTGCCGTCTACTCCTAGCCCCTCCTTTTTTTCTTTTTTTTTGTTTCCTGGTAACACTCAGTGATTAATGGGAGTCTTAATTTGCATGCTCACTTTTACGGTCATTACAGTGTGTTATCTGCCAGTAGGAGTCTTAAAGTTCAATGAAAATCTCATGCATACTAATAAGCATGCAAATGAGTGCTGATGAAAGAATGCTAAGGTCTCAAAGGTGGGAAAGGTCCAGCTATCTTGCAAAATTCCCTTTAAACAAAGGTAGCATTAAAATGAGTACAAAATGCAGAAGGTGCCATCCAGATAAAATTAGAAGCAACAGTTTTGAATCTTCTGTACCAGGTCTAATACACCTTTGCCTGCAATGGTGAAGGCACCTTGTGTTAGCTTGGGGAACAGAAGTGTTTGTGTGGAAGTTTTTTCCAGCTCTAATTCTCAGTGGATACTTTCCAATGAAGTATATGCATGTGTGTGTATTTTGTTCAAATAATTCATAGTAAAGCACCTACTGGCCTTGTTTCCATCAACAAATATTTGACTGTGGTATAAATCTGTTCAGTAATTTAAGTCT
>VWZD01004629.1:0-30661 GCA_013396695.1 Sakesphorus luctuosus
TGGGTCCTGAGAGCATCATCCAAGTGCAGCTGAGTTTCCTGGTAAGAGGACAAGAAGAATTACAAGGAGTCAGTGTGCATGTGAGCTCCAGAAGTATCAGGGATCTCATTCCTCTTTCTGTAGCTTTGCTGAACAGACCTTGAGCACTCCCTGTGTGTTTCTCAGGTTCTTTTGTGTCTCTGCAGCCACACGGTTGGCATGGCTGAGCTGGATCTCCATTTCATTCAGGTCTCCCTCCATCTTCTTCTTCAGCCTCAGGGCTTCATTCCTGCTCCTGATCTCAGCGTCCAGGGTGCTTTGCATGGAGTCCACAACTCGGAGGTGGTTTCTCTTCAGCTGGTCGATCTCCTCATCCTTCTCTGCTATCTTCCTGTCAATCTCAGACTTCACCTGGTTGAGCTCAAGCTGCAGGCGCAGGATCTTGCCCTCTTCATGTTCCAGGGAGGCCTGGACAAGCGGACACAAACATTGATAGCATCAATAAACCTGCTGCTTCCTTTCTAGGGAATTACACAATATTCCAGGAAACCTCAGCTGGCTGCACCTCCCAGCCAGAACAGAGGGGAACAAAGACCTTTTTAGCCCAATTTCTTCATTGCTCACATATTTACTGCAGACATCAATGATTTTGGCCATGTACCTCAGCTTCCTCCAGAGCAGCCTGGATTTCAGATTTCTCCTGCTCAATTTGCTTCTTGACTTTCTCCAGCTCATGAATTGCCTTTCCTCCCTCCGCAATCTGCTCCGTGAGGTCAGAAATCTCCTCTGTGGGAACAAAGACCAATGGCTCACTCAGGCACTGAGCAGAATGGGAAGGGCCCTGTCCCACCAGGGGGACAGGCATCTTTGCACACCTGCAGGCCCAGAGCCCTGAGGAAGGCTCAGCTTGTGAGAAAGCCCATCCAGGAGCAGAGGGCCAGGGACTTACGCTGCAAGTTCTTGTTCTCCCGCTTCATTGTTTCCAGGTGGTCCAAGGACTCCTCATAGGCATTCTTCATCTTGAACAGCTCCGTGCTGAGAGAGCGAGACTCCTTCTGGGAGGCCTCCAGCTCAGCCTGCGTTTCCTCATACTTCTGCTTCCATTCTGCCAGGATCTTAAGAGAAACACGGTGTGAGTAGGGATGTGGCCATCCCAGAGGGATGCTCTGCCCAGCAGTGCCAGGGCTGGAGCCACAAAGACCTTGTCAAAGTTCTTCTGCTTCTTGTCCAGAGCAGCACAGGCAGCATTGGATCGCTCCACATCAATCATCAGGTCCTCCACTTCATTCTGCAGCCTCTGCTTTGTCTTTTCCAGGGAGGCACATTTGGCATTGACAGCTTCGACGTGTTCCTCTGCATCCTGCAGGCGCTGTGCCAGCTTCTTCCTGGCAGATGTCCGGGCAGCTTACAGTTAGCATAGACTAACCAGTGTGCTTTTTACAATACTGTGCTTAATCATTTTGCAGTCTACAGCCCTAGTGTGAAGGGCTCCATTCATGATCTTATAAGCTTTTGCCTATACTAAACCACTAATTACTTTATAGGATATAGTTTCCCACTTTCTATTGCTCTTCCCCTAATCAAATCTGTGACTTACTCCTCATAACATTTTGGTGTTTCTTTTGCAACTTCACCTTTGAATTTTCAGCCCCCATTTTCTTCTTGACAGCCTATCAGCACGTACTTGGCCTCCTCGAGCTCCTCCGTGCGCTGGATCGCGTCCGTCTCATATTTGGTTCTCCACTGGGCCACTTCGCCGTTGGCCTTGGACAGGGCACGCTGCAGCTCCCCCTTGGCTTCCTGCTCCTCCTCATATTGTTCCCGGAGCAAGTCACAGTCGTGGCGAGCGGACTGCAGGGCGTGGGCCAGGGCGTTCTTGGCCTTGGGAGACAATTGGATTGAACATTGAATTTCCTGTGACACAATGGAATCTTAACTTGAAGTGTGTTGAAAATTTATTCCATATGAGATTTAGAGTCAACCCAAGGGAAAACGGCATATTGATTGGAGAACTTTTTTACACCTTCATTCATCAGACTCTAGAATGCATTCTCAGGAGACATGATGGGTAAATTCCAAATGACAGCTATAAATCTGGAAATCACTGAATACCCTTACATATATTCTAAAGTCTCCGTTTCCACTGTGTAAAAGCAGACTAAGTTGCATAGTTTATTTTAGATGTATCTCAATTATTTTCATATGCTATCATAAATCAAAAGAAATCCTAAAATCGTTTTTCTCTGTCTTACTATCCAAATTGGAGAGAATGTCTTCCTCAACTTCTCCTCCCACACTAGTGAGGAAGGTGGCAAAATTTCCCATCTTGTTTGATAGGTCAAAACTTCAACGGGTACGGCTAGCGTTCTGATTTTATGTTAGCATAGAAAATATGAAAGAAGCAGAATCTCTATCCAAAGTCAACCCTCCTACAGGAAGTACCTTTACCTTTATTTCCTCCTCCAAATGTCTCTTTAGTTCCTCAACCTGTTGAGTGAATGCCTGTTTGCCTCTGGATAGCTGAGATATTAAACCATCTCTTTCTTCCACCTGGCGTGAATATTCACCTAAGACACAGACAGACTCTGATTTAAAATCAGTAATAAAACAATGTGTCTTTTACGCACTGTATTCCACGTTACAGAGACTGGAACAATTTGAGCAAAGCATCATTATTTCTTGTTGTCATTAGTTACAGGTTTTCCCGTTCCAGAGAGCTGTGAGGGTGTGTTACCTGCTTCTGTCTGCAGCCGAGCTCTTTGAGCATTGAGGTCATTGATCATTCGCTGATGCTCTTCTTCCTTGGTCTTAATCTCACTCAGCTGGTCTTCCAGGGTGCGGCACATCTTCTCCAGATTTGCCTGTGGAGATCACAGAGAATGAAACAAGACGAGTATCTAGACACGTTCTTACTCTGGATTTGAACTAGAAAAACATGAACAGACTTGTAAACTCCGTGGTGTCAGAATGTGAGAAACACAGGTCCATACAGAGACAGGGAGTTAGATGGTAACCAGGTCATAACATAAAAAGATATATTTCAACATTATTTATTTTCCAGCTGTTTTCACTATATTTTTCAATACCTTGGCTTTGGAGACAGACTCCATGTTGCTGGCCAAGTCATCAATCTCTATTTTGAGCTCACTCTTCTCCTTCTCCAGCTTCTGCTTCACGCGTTGCAGGTTGTCGATCTGCTCCCCGAGCTCAGCCGTGCTGTCCGCGTGCTTCTTCCGCAGGGCGGCAGCCGTGGCTTCGTGCTGCAGCGTGGCCTCTTCCAGGTCCCGCCGCATCTTCTGGAACTCTGCCTCCCGCTTCTTGTTCATCTCCACCTGAGCTGCCGTCGCCCCTCCCGCTTCCTCCAGGCGCTCGCTGATCTCCTCCAGCTCCCTCGACAGGTCAGCGCGGTGCTTCTCTGCTTTAGCGCGAGAGGTTCGCTCGGCCTCGATTTCCTCCTCCAGTTCCTCAATACGGGCCTGCAGAACACCAGGGACCCTTCACACCCTGCCCTCCTCCTACCTGTGCTGAGCCTGGCACAGGGAGGGTGAGGAGCAGAGACTTGCCTGCAGCTCCTTGATCTTCTTCTGGAGTTGCATGCCCAGGGCTTGTTCATCCTCGATTTTGCTCTGGATCTGGCTGATTTCAAAGTCTTTCCTTTGGGCAAAGCAAACCTTGTTAGAGCTCAAAGAAACAAGACAAGTGCTCCAGCCCAGCATGGAGGTGCCCCAGAGCCACGCTTACTTCTTCAGTTTCTCATCCAGCTGCTGCTTATCATTCTCCAGATCCATGATGCTGTCCTGGGCCAGCTTCAGGTCTCCTTCCAGTTTCCTCTTGGCTCTCTCCAGGTCCATACGCAGTTTTTTCTCTTGCTCCAGGGACCCTTCCAGCTACACAGAACAAGGCCATCAGTGCTCCAGCAGCCAGATCGAACTCCATACCTGTCCTGTTCCTGCTGTATGTCCCTGTGCCTACTTCATCCACTTGCTGTTCCAGCTTGGTCTTGGCTTTGGTCAGTGTGTTGACTTTGTCCTCTTCTGCCTGCAGGTCATCCAGGGTCTGCTGATGGGCCTCTTGGAGGGCTTTCTTCTCTTTTGTCAGGTTGGCAATGGTCTCATCCAGGGCTGCCATCTCCTCTGTGAGGTTTTTCACCTTTAGAAAGAAGGAAGTAAGTGCAGATAAAAAGTGGTGCATACAAGTGTATTGCAGAACAGTTATTTTATGGAGTGTGAGTACATCTTTTGACTCATACCTTGTTTTCAGTGGCGTGTTTCTCCTTCTCCACCTTGGCCAGTGTTAGCTCAAGGTCATCAATATCTTTCTTCAGCTCTGAACATTCATCTTCCAGTTTCCTCTTCTTGGCTGTCAGCTCAGCATTGATTTCCTCCTCATCCTCAGCCCTTTCAGTTACTTCTTTGACTTTGGCTTCCAGCTGGATTTTGGTTTTGATGAGCTGGTCACACCTTTCCTCAGCATCAGCCAAGCTATCTGCTTCCTGGTGGGGAGACACAGATTTTCTTGATTTGTTTTCTGAACTTCCTTGTGTAAGTGTGTGTTGATATGTGGCCTGAAGTTTATCTGTCCTCAAGGAACTTTAATCTTGTTGTTGGTTATTGTTTTGGTGTTTCTGTTGGTTTGTTTGTGTGTTTGGGTTTGGTGGTTGGTTGGTTCGTTTGTTTGTTTCCTTGAGTGCATTATACAGTTTTTCAGGTCAAACCGTATTGATTTCCAAATTATTTTCTTTCTCCTTAAATGTTACACGATTGTGGTAGGTGTGAGAATTTCTCATTTATCTAGAGGAGAGCAGGTTTGGAGACATCTCTTTTCCCAAACACAGCATTTAAATCTATCTGTCAGTATGGGAATCCTTCTGAACCCATTATGGTCTAAGGAATAAAGGGTGTGGTAGTCTCAACAATAACTGAAGAAAAATAAGAATCCTCTCGCTATAAATGTGTGAATGCTCCTGATTAGGAAAGTGGGGTAAATCAGGTCCTTGTGTGTCACCCTTCCATGATGTGTTTGGGGTGGCATGTACTGGTTTCAGCTGTTTAATGCACCATCTTCTTCTTTGGTGGGGCTTTTGTTACCGTGAACTTGTTTTGTCCCAAAGGAATTTGAAAGACAAATATCTTACAAGAAAGTCCAATGAGATATTTATTTCCCTACTTATAGTAAGGAAAACAGGTAATACTGGGGTCCCCGTTTTCTGTGGAAATATTTAAATAACTGTAATTAATACAGTGTTCCATTTTTAGTTGGCAAAGTAAGTTATTTAATGAGTAGATTTAGATGATTTTGTAAAGTGATATTTAAGTATGTTTTTGATCATATTTGTAGCAATATTCTATTTTGTGAAGTGCTGTGTGTCTACAAGACTCGTAGAACTGTGATGGCAAAATTATTAATATTTGATATTGAGAGTTCTTGCTATGAAGTTCTTCACTTAGAGAATATATCTTTTAGCTAAAAGCTAACAGTCTGTGATTGTTTCCAGTTCCCCAGTTATGAGATAAAACTAGGTGTACCTCCTATAAGTTTCACCACAGACCAGTCTTTCCACATTGTCATGTTACTTACAGTTTGTTTCCTTAGAATTTTTGCAGTTAACAAGGTACTTAAGAAGAGCATCCTTCGGAATACTCATTTTTGTTAACATTTAGAGGGTTGGTTTTCCTCACCACTTTTCTTTCTGATAAAGTGTATGAATTGGGTCTCTGCAACCAGCTGGCAGAGAAAGGGAAGCCAAGGGGGAAATGTGTCTTAATGTTGGGGACCCAACACAAATATTATGCAAAAATAGCTTTTAGTGTAAAGGAGCATTCATTTAATAAAGATAACTTCTTAGCCAGAACTCTCAATCTTAAATATTAGTAATTTTTAACACCACAGGATGTTGTTTATAGTGGAACTACGATGTAAAATCCAGATTAGAAATGCAAAAAAACCCTGAAATGTTCAAAACTCCCAAGAACTTCTTCTTTAGAGATTTCTTCTATGACCTTTATTGATATCATTGAAGTCCAAAGTACAGAGAGCTCCTTTGTTTACCTACTAACTGAGGGAAGAAGAAATCCACCCTGGATTGTATGACTTTTAATTTTGAAAAAGAAATACTATGGCTATATGTTCTAAGGAGAAATTTGAAGCAGTATTTCCCAGTTACTGAGTGAGTAATTCACCCCCGGTTACTACACAAAAACTGGGTGGCTTTTCCAGCACTTGCATTCACAGGTGCTACATTGAACTCTGGTGTGCACTTAGGCTCCAAAGTTAATTCACTGTTCCCCATTCTGGTGAGATGGAGATCATTCCTGCATCACAAATCTGCTCAGTGGGAGGTGGGAGAATACTCTTCTGTGAGTATGTCATGGCTGCCACCTACATGTGCCTCTTTCCTCTGAAGGCAAGAGCACTGACTCCAGTTTCCCCATGGTTCTTTGCCCTGGATGTCAGTTCTTACAACACTGCCAGACATTTTTTTCCTCTCCTTCACATAATTCCCCAAATATATGACTTTTAGTCTTCTATAGTGTAACCTTCTGTTCAGAAAGAACAGTTTCAATGTATAGAATCATTTTCTGAGTGATAAATTAATGGTGGTACTCACAGCTTGCACTTGGAGCTGCAGGTCATTTTTCTCCTGCAGCAAAGAAACCATTTTCTCCTCCAGCTCCTTCCGCTTTGCCTCTGACTTCGCAAGCTCTTCCTTGGTTTTCTCAAACTCTTGTTTCATGTTGGCCATCTCCTTCTCAGACTCTGCACTCTTCAGCAAGGGTTTGATCTTGAAGAACAGCTTCATCCAGGGCCAGTGTTTGACGTTCATGAATGCACGAATGTTGTACTGGATGCAGAAGATGGACTCTCTGGAGCATAATTCAAAGGTACAACAAATATTTTCAGTCTGAAGACTGTCAACACTTTCCTACATGCACAGTGACTTTAACTGAAGAAGTGAAATATGTACCTCCTCTCTACCATTCTCTGGTACTCCACTCTCATCAGGAAGCCTCTGCATCTGGCCTGGGTGCGGGTGATGAGCTGTGCCAGCTTCTCATCCCTCATCTCCTCCAGGAGCCCCAGCAGCCCAGCTTTGAAGAACACCTTAGAGAGGGAATGTTGCAGCACATCATTGTCAGGTAGAGCAAAGCAAAGGCACAGAGCAAGTGAGTGAATGGGGGGTTTGTACCTTGGTGTGTCCAAATTTGTACTGGGTGTGGTCCACATCGATTGACCCAAGGAGCTTCTCAGAAGCCTTCTTGCTGTCGATGAACTGTCCCTCTGGGATGGCACTGGCATTAAGCACCTTGTACCTGTGAAAGGAGGAAGATAAGGCTATTTTTTCCCAACAAACACATAGTAGCCACCAACCCCCAGCAGCTCATATAATGATAATATTTTTGATAATAGAGCAGAGCCTGAATGGACCTATGAATGAACCAACAACGCTTTTAATGATCCTGAGAAGTGCAGTGCTCTTACCTTTGTTTGAAGTCAGCATAGAGGACTCTGCTGGGGAACCCTTTCCTGCAAATCCTGATTCCTTCCAACACACCATTACAGCGCAGCTGGTGCAGCACCAGCTCGTGCTCCATGGCCCCTGAGCAATGAAGAGCACAAATGAATGGCACAGAGTCCAGTGCAGAGGGGAATCACAGAATGTGCCAGATTGGAAGTGACACACAAGGATTGAGTTCAACCCTTAATCCTGCACAGGATAATCCCCAGAGTCACCCCCTGTGCCCCAGAGCATCATCCAAACACTCCTGCAGCTCTGGCAGCCTTGGGGCTGTGCCCACTGCCCTGGGGAGCCTGCTCAGTGCCCACCTCCCTCTGGGGGAAGAACCTTCTGCTGAGATCCAACCTAATCCTGCCCTGACGCAGCTCCAGCCATTCCCTGGGTGCTGTCCCTGGCCCCCACAGAGCAGAGCTCAGTGCCTGCCCCTCCTCTGCCCCTGCCCAGGAAGTTGTCCCTGCACTGAGGTCTCCCCTCAGTCTCCTCTTGTGCAGCTGAACACACCAAGTGCCCTCAGTGTCCTCACACGCTGCCCCTCCAGGCCCTGAACCATCTTTGCTGCCTCCTTTGGACACTCTGCAATGGCTCAATCTCTCTCTTCCATTGTGTCCCCCCCAAAGTGCCCCCCCATTGCAGGTGAGGCTGCCCCAGTGCAGAGCAGAGCGGGACAATCCCCTCCCTGGGCCATGCTGGGCCTGATGCTCCCCAGGACAGGGATGTCCCTCCTGGCTCCAGGGCACTGCTGACTCGTGGCCACCCACCCCAGGGCCCCTTTCCTCGCACTCATTCCAGTATCTCATTCCCAGTCTGTCCATCCACCTGGGGTTGCCTCATCTTGGGTGCAGAATCCAGCAATTTTCCTTGTTGAAATTCCTATAACTGGTGATTCCCAGCCCTCTGGTCTGTCCAGGTCTCTCTGCTGGACCTCTCTGGCTTTGAGGGACTCAACAGCTCCTCCCTGTTTTGAGTCACCTGCAAATTTGCCCAGTGTCCCTTCTAGTCCTGCATCCAAGTCACTGATGAAGATGTTGAAGAGCACAGGGCCCAAGATGGAGCCCTACGGAATCCCACTAGTGACAGGTCTCCAGTCTGATGTTCCTCCAGTCACTGTCACCTTCTGTGCCAATTGCTCCCCACCACATGATGTGCCTATCCAGATGTGCGCTGGACAGGTTGTCCAGAAGGAATGGATGTATCAGAGCAAACTCTTCCTACTTGAGTATCTTACCAGGTGTTTTAGTCTCATTTGGGATGATGCAGCGCACAAAGTGGGGATGAGTGCTCCTCAGGTTGGTCATCAGCTTGTTTAAGTTCTCCTAGAGGAACCAGGTAGCAGTGTGAGTTTCCTATGTCCAATGTTTGATGCATCAAGCCCATGTAATGACTTTACAATGTCTCAAGCTGAGTTTCAGAACACGTACATAAAGCCAGAGAAACCAAGTATTTCTTCTGTTTGAACATACTGAACACCATTAAAGACTGAAAAACTTCTGGATTGTTATTGGTCCAGTGAAAATGAATATATAATTTCACATGTTCACAAAGAGCAATTGACTTTTAGATTTTTCATATTCTGTCTTCAAAAGTCAAGCTACTTAAGTTTTAAAAAGTGGGGGTTGATTCGAAGCAGTTAAATATCTGCTTGGAAATTACTTTGAATTGCTCCACAGAAATGTAGGAAAACTAATATTACAGTTATAGTCTGTCTCAAAGACATAAAAATACAAAGATTTCACTGAGAGCTGTTTGAAAAAAAAAAGAAAATATGCCCAAATTATTAGTTTTTTCATGATTTTAAAGACTCACAGCTGATTTTTGGACATGATATATTAGCAATATTAAAATTGATCCTGGAAAACCTTATGTGGAATGGAATGGAAGTTTATCACCATTACGGTATTGCAAAATAGTCCTTTCAAATTTAGTATTAGCTCACCCCGTTCCTTCCCATTTCAGAGGTAACAGATGCAGTACTGTACCCTGAAAAGAGCTGAGACAGTCTGGAAAGAAGAACCCTTCTTCTTGCCTCCTTTCTTGCCACCACCAGCCTCTGAAAAATTAAGGAAAAAAAATTAAATTGAACACAAAACAATTTAAAATGTTTTGTGTTTATGGCTTTTATTCTGTGTCTATATTGTCCCACATTGAAAATACACTTTTCACAGAACTGACCTGCATCGGCTCCACCATAGTTGGCAAAGAGTAAGGCCAGGGTCTTCACAGATGATTTCTGGTACAGCCCAATGACAGTTTCATTCAGGGGGTCCTTGTTCTTCTCCAGCCACCCAGTGATGTTGTAGTCCACTGTGCCAGCATAGTGCACCAGGGAGAAGTGAGCCTCAGCCTTGCCTTTGGCAGGTTTGGGCTTCTGGAAGTTGCTTGACTTGCCCAGGTGCTGGTCATAGAGCTTGTTCTTGAAAGAGGTGTCAGTTGCCTTGGGGAACATGCACTCCTCTTCCAGGATGGAGAAGATGCCCATGGGCTGAGAGAGATTAAAACAGAAAAGGGAGAGAAACAGATTAGAAAGGAGACATCTTTTGGTTGGAAAGTTGCTAGTCAAAAAAGAAAGCTGTTCCCATACATTTCATGACAATAAGTCAGAGAAAATTAACTAAGGCTTAACTTTTTTCAGTGTTGCTATTTCATTTGAAGTTATGGAAATGCCTTTCCCGATGTAATAATTCCAGATAGAGTATTTTGAAATACTCTCCTCTGCATAAAACCAATTTGCTGATAGGTACCTGTAGAATATGACCACCTTTTATATCACTTCATTTTTAGACCTGGAAATTAATTCTCTCACCAAAAGTCCTGATATCTGAGTATGATCTCCAAAAACACTTTCTCCCTGCTGCCATGGGGTATATACTTGAAGAAGACAAAATATTCTCACATGCTTCTTCATTGTATTTCTTGGAAAATATAGAAAATCCAACATATTATAGACTTGAACAGGAAGGATACCTTCTCAATGAGCTCAATGCAGGCAGCCAGGTCCATGCCAAAGTCAATGAAGGTCCATTCAATTCCCTCCTTCTTGTACTCCTCCTGCTCCAGCACGAACATGTGGTGGTTGAAGAACTGCTGCAGTTTCTCATTGGTGAAGTTGATGCACAGCTGCTCAAAGCTGTTGAACTGCCAGATATAAAAAGACATACAGAGCTTTCAAGGATCAGTAATAATAGCAAGGTGTTTTCTTGTGCAATCCTAATTCACCAGGGGTGATACCATAAATACAAGTGCTCTTCCTGTGTAGTTTTCCTGTGATGTTTCTCTAGGATCGGCTTTGTATTTAGAAAAGAGAAGTTTCAATCTTTTTTTAGAATTAAAAGAGATAATTCCAAAAGCCCTGCAAATAAATGTAGGAAAATACTCACTTCTATTAAACATGTCTCAATTGTTGTTCCATGGGAATGCTAAAAACTGTGTTCCTTACGTCAAAGATCTCGAAGCCAGCGATGTCCAGGACACCAATGAAGTACTGCCTGGGCTGCTTCGTATCCAGCTGTTGGTTGATACGAACAACCATCCACAGGAACATCTTCTCATAGACAGCCTTTGCCAGGGCACCCACTGAATTGTTCACCTAAAGCACAGAGAAAGGTTTGGAGGTTACTACACACAGCAGAGGACAATCAATGGGAATCATCAAAGGATGTTCCAGATGACCATATATTCCTACCTGCTGCACAGTTTGGCCCTTGGTCACATATTCATTCCCCACCTTGACTCGGGGGTAGCAGAGGGCCTTGAGCAGGTCTGCTGAGTTCAGACCCATTAGGTAGGCAGCCTTGTCTGCAACTGGACACCAGAAAAGAGCGAAAAGTAAACATTCAACACTTACTAACATTTGATCATTGATGGACTGTCCCAAAAGTGTTCTCTGTGACAGGGTTGCACAACAATAACTAAGTCACAAAGCTAATTTCTCTCTTGTCTTCACATTTAAGAGTCTACAACTCTTTCTGTTCTTAAGTTTCTACAACTGTTCTTCAAGAGAGTTCATTGCTTATATCCTTTTTCAGCTGTAACTATGGGACTTCACATTTTCTTTCTAGCCATATCAAGAGGATTCAGTTCTCAAAGAAATGCAGGCTTGGACTCTCATTCCTACCATGACAGAGACTTATCAAGTACACATCTCACCAATAGGTGAAGGTGCAGAGGAGAAAAGTCTTCCATCCGGTTAGGGCCGAACCATTTCACTACCCCACACTACAGCAGAAATTGCAAGGTGTATTTCAATTTAAGTATAACTGACAATGTTACAGGAATTGACATCTGTGTCTCCAGTTTCCTGGCAGTGTACACAGGATCTCTTATTTATGAAGCAGTCACAGATAAAAAGTACAGGTATCATTAGATGAGACACTTGTCTCAACAGTTTTCTAGTCAGGGAACAATTACACATAGTTTACACATTTGCATATTTAAAACCTGAAAGTCTTGTGACAAAGACTCTCTCTTTTGGAAAGTTTGCAGACTCTGCCAATACCTTCAGTGCCATCAGGCTCTGCCTGCTCCTCTCGTTGTTTCTGCTTGAACTTCAGGTTCCCATAGTGCATGACAGCCCCTGTCAGCTTGTAGATGGCTGTCTTTTCATCAGCAGTGAAGCCCAGGATGTCAATGGCACTCTAGCAACAGAAATGTAAATATACATTTACCAAGACTCCAATCCACCAGATGACCTCTTTGGTAAAGTTACTCACATCTGTAGCCATCAGCTCCTCCTGGTCATCAATGCTGGGAACAGTGATCTCCCCTTGACTCACAAAGTGGAAATCATAAGGGTTGGTGGTGATGAGGAGCATGTCTGCAAGAAACAGAAGGGACAAAACAAGCTTATTCTACCTTTCCAGATGACACAACAACCTATTGCTCAGTGATCTTCCTTCAAAAAAAGTTAGTCATCTTCCTACCAATTAGCTCTGGCTTCTTATTGGACATGATCTGATAGAAGATGTGGTAGCTTCTTTCCGCCTTGAGCTGGAAAGTGACTCTGGACTTCTCCAGCAGATCTGGCAAGGATGGCAGGACAGAGTTAAGCACAAGAACTGAGGAAGGCTGGAAGGAAGGGGATCAGGCCAGGAGAGACTCTTACAGGTTTCAATGTCAGCAGAAGCCAGTTTGCCTGTGGCACCAAAATGGATTCTGATGAATTTGCCCTGTTAAGGAGAAGCAGCAGCATTTCAACTCAGATGTGTTTCACTGACATGTCCTCATGTAAGAATACCACTGTCTCATCACTAATGTTATAACAAGGGATTTTTGCATAAGCTCAAAACAATTCATCAACTCACAAAGCGTGAGGAGTTGTCGTTCCTCACGGTCTTGGCATTTCCAAAGGCCTCCAGCAGTGGGTTGGCACTGATGATTTGATCCTCAAGCGTCCCCTGCAGTGGGAAAATTATTCAGTGACTGTGTTTTGTCTACAGGGACAGGCCAAGTGTCCAGACTGTTCTTCCTCACTCACCTGCATTTTGCCTGATGTCTGCTCCTCCTTCTTCTTGTCCCCACTGGCTGCAATTGTTGCAAAGTACTGGATGACACGCTTTGTGTTCACAGTCTTCCCGGCACCGGATTCTCCGCTGTCAGAGCAAGGAGAGAAGCAGAGCGTGTGGTCAGGCAGGAGGGGCCCTGGCCCTGGGCAGCCCCACAGGGACCCGAGCAGGGGGTGTACGTACGTGATCAGGATCGACTGGTTCTCCCGATCTGTGGAAAGACAGAGATAAGAAATGTTTTCCTAGTGCCTATGGATAAAAAAGAATTTGAGAACTAGGAGAAAAATAAGCAGTGAAGCTCCCAGAGGATCCAGGAACAAAAAAAGTAAAAAAACCTGGGAATTCTAGTGGGTTCTTTTGATGCTCTCAGTAATACTTCAGCTATTAGCAACTGGTTCAGTAAAGGCATCACTTCAGAGGAGCTTTTGTAGTCCTTTGCCTTTCTTGACATTGTATTTTAATCAAGCAACTTACTTCTCTCTTATTACCCAAGTACATGTAATGAAAATATTGAAGGTGTACTTTGATAGTATGTAAGCTCTTCTGAAGCTAAAAGTACCCTAAATAAGCCCATGGAAATTTGGAGACATTAATGACAGAAACATCTGGGCAACCTCTTTCACTCTTTTTCATCCCCTTTTTTTTATCCCTTTATATACACAAATTGTGCTTTCTTGAGATCATACATAAACAATACTTATTTTTGATTCTTTTATTCTGAAGGTATTTCCCAGTTTCTGAGAAAAGAACAGAAGTTCTGAAATCCTTCACACCTTTGATTTCAATGCACATATATGGGAAAGAAAATAAGAACTGGAAAAAAGAGGAAAAGGCAGAAAGGATTGTTTTTCAAGTCATTCGATTAAAATGCTAAAAGATTTATTTTGTCCTTGTCATCATTTTATAAGGTTTAGTTTCAACTATTGCAGTTGATTTTCAGCTGCAGTTACAGATCAGTGTAGGCATTCCAGAGATCATTAAAGTCTGTCTGTAGTTTACACCACCTGGCCATCTTTTTCACAATGAAATGCATTTGCATAATAATCAAGTGAGGTCCATGTGCCTGTTCAAGGCAGAGATACTCTGTTTCACTTCTTAGCACTAATGCTTGAAAATCTAAGTTAACTTCATACACATCACTAATAGGGTCCATGTCATTTAGCTGTACTCTCTGTCTGAGACTAATTTAGTGAATAAGATAAATAATCTATCCATATACGTAAGATTCCATTACAGGCAGTAAAGCCTGCACCAAAAAATTCTAAGTGTAGCACCATATTTCTAGAGAATGCCCTACATTTCCCTGTACAGAGAGATGATGGCAAGAGTGGCTCAAAGGAAATCAAGTCACTCACCAGTCAGCATGGACTGATAGGCATTGTCAGAGATGGAGAAGATGTGTGGAGGGGCCTCCTGGCGCTTCTTGCCTCGGTAGGCCAACACCACCTCCGGGTTGTACACGGGCAGCCACTTGTAGGGGTTGACAGTGACGCAGAAGAGACCCGAGTAGGTCTGCAAGGAAGGGAGACAGCACGTTGGCTTCCCCTGGGCCTGGCAGAGCAGCTCCTGCAGCTGCCCAAAGGAAGCGGCTGTGCCACTTACGTAGATCATCCATGCTGCGTAACGCTCTTTGAGGTTGTACAGCACAGCGGGCTCGTGCAGGTGGGTCATCATGGCCATGTCCTCGATTTTGTCATACTTGGGAGGGTTCATGGAGAAGATTTGATCTTCCTTCACGGTCAGGGTCTGCCAAGGAAACAAAGGATCCACATATGTCAACTGAAAACTGACATTTGTAAGAAAATGTTGTCCTTCAGCCTTGTTTTTCACTCACCTCTCCCCCTTCAGTCTTGACAGTGACTTTCCCTGATTCCCTGCTCTGGATTGTCCCTTTCACAAAGGATTCCTTTGCATGTACCACAAAGACAGATGTCTTGGCATCAAAAGGCTTGTTCTGGGCTGCAATTCTCTCCTTCTCTGACTTTCGGAGGTACGGAGCCGCCTCCCCAAAAACAGCCATCTCAGCATCTCCAGAGGCCATGGCTGCACTCTGTTAAAGCTTGTCTGATGAGGAAAACAAAGTGTGGAACACTAAGAAGAATAATCTAGATACCTTAGAAGCTCATTGCTCTTTAGCTAATAAAATGGTATTTAGTCTCCAAGTTCTTAAGAAGAAACCAATTAAATCCACTTTGATTTGAAGTTAAAAATATACCAGTCAGACCCCAGAATAAGACTTGTACAACATGTAGGTCTTGCAATAGTAAATTGAACATCCTCTGAATATTAAGTTTAGAAACTTACCTTGATGAATTCTGACAAGATTTTTCACATAAAAGAATCTACAGCCAGAGAAAATCCTTCTCTGTTCTAGTCCTTAATTAGAAGTGAGAAGTCTTCAAAAGAGTACTTTTTTGTGAAAAGAATTACCTTTTATGTTAAAAATGAAAAATTACTTCACTTTTTAGATCATCTCTATTTTCAGTTTTCAAGTCTAAGCAAATTCAACAGAAATATAATGGCATTTAGGAAGAGAACTCGTGCAGCTGTTTAAAAGTCCTGTCCTGTAGATTAGGAATGCATTCCTCAGTGTGTTACCTCTGGAGAAATCCTGGAATCTGGCAACCCTGTAAAACAGGAATGGCAGTTGTTTCTTATTGCTGAACAGAATTCCAAATAATAATTGTAGGTTGAAAATACAGACATGCAGTGAAATTACATTGAAAATTATTATGCACATGGGCACTCCCTCATGGAAATGGTGCCAGAAGGAGGAGGAACGGAACAGGACATTTTAAGGACATTTTCCTCTTTCTTCAAACTCACAAAATGCATGCACTTACCTTGAATCCTTCTGTGGAGACAGGCTAGATGTGTCTGTGGAGATTTTATAGTGACTCGTCTGCAGATGCTGCAGATGGTCCCCCTTTTTTCGGTCAAAACATTTCTGGCAAACCTTTTATGGCAAAGCATTGTCTGGCAAACTAAGGGCATGATTGTCCCTTGATTTGAATGATATAATTAGAACATTTTTATATCTTACTGACTACGTGAATACATCTATAAATACTTTGTCAAGAGTGTTAAGGAGAGAATCTGGACTACTCACGGCACTTAGAGAACTTGCATGGTTCTATTGCTGCCTTTCCCAGTGATTTGCTCCTTGACCCATGGTAGTAGCTTCCTTGGTATGTTTATACCACAACTTTTCAGTCATGTTAATGGTGATGACAATGTCTATGATACTTTAGGAGCAAATACATTGAAAGGAACAGGGAAAGTATGTCAAAATCCTGCAATTAATTGGTGTTAGGAGGCACTTCTCTGTGGTATTTTCTAAAAAGCAGGAAGTAAAAATGTATTAGCTGAAAGGGTTTGAAATACAGTGAGTTGGAAGCCTGAACCTAAGTAATGGGAGACTCTACTTTGAAATGGAGCTCTCAAATAGATTTCTAAGCTGACTTTTGAGGGATCAAATGCTGCAGAGGAATGTTTAACATTGTTTAAACAATGATCAAAAGCATTAGCAAAAGCGGGTTCAATGTAAATGTGCAAAAGCATAACAAAGTCTGATAACAAGGTTTGCTCTATTATTTACTTCAAAGATCAAGGGAAATCATCCAAGAATCACTTCAGAATGATTTGCACAACTATTGGGGAGAAGTGAAAAGGATAAGTGTAAAAAAGGTAGGAAAAACCCTTCCAGTGAGTCATGAGGCTCACAGAGGGGCCCCTTGCTTTCTAACTCCTGCAACTGGATCCAATCTTAATGCCAGACCTGATCAATGGCTTATGTCTAAAAGGTTTTAGGAGCACTCAGTAATTGACTAATTTAACACTTTAAAAAGTGATTCAGTAAGATTAACCACAATTACAACAGTGACTTAATTATAAATCCCAGATGGCAACATTCAAACTACACTTACACAAAAGTTGACCTGAGGAGTGGAGGATATCGGTCCAGACTGCCTCATCAGACTGTGGGGAAGTTTTTGAAAATCAGTCCTCCAATTTTCACAAACTTGAGACTTTGTGAGCTACGAGACCCCACTCAGAGGGAGATGCTGCAGTCCAGTCCTACTCAAAGGGCCTCACTTAGGACTGCTGTTTACAGGATTGCAAGATGTTTGGTTTTAGTTATTCATAAATCTCCATCCTGACCACAATCCAGGTCAGTAATTACTGGAGCTTCCAAAACTCCACTAACAACGGTACTAGAGTTACTGTAACTCCAGCAACAATGGTACCATTCTACTTGGGTTAACATTCAGGTGGGGAAAGTTTGGCTTTCAGCAGATGACCAATTGTTCCCTCTCTCATCCTTCACCTTAGTCAGGCAACAGGAATTCCTGACATGGACAGTGTTGTTCCCACCTTTGCCATGCAAGGGTTCTTGGTAGGGTTGAGGGACACTCACTACACAAATATCAAGGCCTTATGGGAATTCCTTACATTGCAGAGCAGCCTTTAGGAGGAAGTGGAGATGCACCACTACATATAATATATATATATAACATCATAAAATATATATACTTGTGCATGGATAGATAGTACACGTCTTTATGCAAATTTCATTTTAAAAGTGATTCCTCAAAAGACTCTGCTTTCTCACTGTTGAATGTCTTCCATTTTTTACTTGAAATTGATGCATGATTGCTCCCTTTATTGTCTGCATAAATAACCAGTTGCCTCTGTCAAATCTGAAGTTCCAGACATTACCATATCCCCTCTCTACCTACAACTCCGCAAAAACCAGCAGACCCTGCCAGGTTTCTGCACACAATCACACTTATCACCTCAGCATACAGTTCCAGCTACAATGCATTCTATTAAAACCTCAGTCTTGCAGTGCTGTGCCATCAGAATAAGTGTCTTCACATGTTCACAGTCCCAGAAACACTTAACAACACAGGACTCTCTGGTCCAGAGCATTAGAGATAGCAGGAGGTCTTGTGTAATGCTGATGGTGTGGGATAAGGAGATTTGCTGGCAGACCAAGAGACTAACTGGGCTAGTTTTAGGAAAGAGTGTAATCATAGAATTATAGAATAACAGAATTGTTTAGGTGGAAAAGACCAGTCCAACTGCCACCCCAGCACTGCCAAGTCCTCCCCTGAACCCTGTCCCCAGGTGCCAAATCAACACTTCAGTTACACTGCTAACTTCAACTTCTTCAGATCCTCTAGATCTAAACATACCCTTTCCCTGGTCATTTGCATTTCAGTCATTAAAATATCGCAGTGAATATCACAGTGAGAGGGTAGAAAACCAATGTCTGGGATCCAGGGCAATATACAGCGCCGGATTATTTCCTGTGCTGTAGGAGCCCCTTCCAAGAGTGCTCTGGTGCATTTGGGGACCCAGATTGGAAGCCAAACCCAGAGCTCACTCCTAATATCACTACAGGATTTATGGAGGATGGTTGGATATCTCAGAAGGCTCATCTTTTCACATGGATTAGAAGAGCTGCCCATTACCAGAGAACCGAGGTGGAAATTCTGAATTCTTGTCAAGTCAATACAGTAACATGGAGAGCATTTAGCATCTGATATATCATGCAACTTTCGCCAAGTAATTCTTCATACACAAATAGGAACCTGCTGATTTTTTCTGTATGTTCAGCTGCCACTCACAGATCCTTGGAGGAAGATGCGTCTTTCAGTTCTGAGGAACATATACTGACCATGGCCTTGTCTTCCTTTTTTGGCTGAACAGTAGCCTCATACCAAACAGACTGCACTCAAGAGAGGTGGAAATTGTGAAGCTGAATTCCTTCTAGCTCTTGCCATGTCCAGTACTGAAGCCGTGATTTAAAATTTCTCCATGCTGATGCTGTTCAGGGAATTCAGGTTCCTCAAGTTTCCAGCTTCAGGCCCTTCACCAAGTGTCTCCTCCTTTCTTAGCAGCTGTGCTCTCCAGACAGAAATACCACCTTCAGATACGAGGGGCTACTGGACTGCTAAAGCAACTAATGTAACAACCAAAGGAGGCTCCAACTACTCCACACAGAGTGGGCAAATGTTATTTTGGATTCTAGTACTCACTGTCAATGAGTGCTTCATGAAATCACTAATTAAGGTGTGAAAGAAAAGCAGTGTTGACTTACCTGGTTTCAATACAGCTGTGGACATATCTGAAAAAAAAGCTGTTTAAGAACTGATCTGTGACAATACAGCATCCTTTGAAGGGTTAAAATAGCCCCCAAAATTCAGTATGTTTGTGTTTATAAAGCATATAGAAATAAGGACTCAAAGGGCAGTATAGTTCAGTTTTAGTAGACTAAAGAACATTTAATGGTATCATAGTTGAGGTCCAGGACAAAAGTCTGGTAATTGTCAGAAAAGAACTGATAAAGGGTAGCAGACACTTCATCCTAGAAGCCAAACAGGTTGAGCAAGCATGATTACTTTTCCTGATAAATAACAAGGGGACACATTCTGTGGTCTTTCAAGTAAATAAAGTGCAACTGAGCCGCTTAGAGCTTCCCTGGTACTGCTTTTTTTAAAGAGAGGCATAACAATAGCCTTTTTCCTCTTGTATGAGACCTTCCCTAGGAGTCATCATTTTTCACCAATGGTAACCTTGCAATTACGTGGGTGAATTCCTTCAGCAGTCTTTGATGAGTCACAACCAGCCCCATGGATATGAATACATCCAGTTACCCTTAGAAATTCCAGCTTCACTAAGTAGCATGTCAGAGCTTTCCCACCATTGGTTGTCCCTTTCCTTCTCAAACTCTGTTGGAAGATGACAAATTTTGGCAATGAAGACTGATGCAGAAAAGTTCCTGCATGAAAGTGCTTTTTGTATCATTCCTCAATGCATGGTCATCCACATTAAGCGGCAAACACATTTTTTCTGAACTCTCTTCTGCATCATTCATACAGAACTATTATGCCCAATGTTCCTAAGTACCCAAGCAATGTTTTATAGTCCTATTTTGTTGCCAGTCCTTGCCTCCACCTCATATATACTTTTGTGGTTTAATTCATCGAAGAGTTTGCTTAGCTAAGATCCAATTCCCATTCTTCCTGTAGAACAAGCGTTTGCTCCTGTGCTGTCCATAATTTTCCTTTAAACCCTAACCACTTTTCTCCAAGATTCTCTTTCAAAGCTGCTGCCATGTGTGTGCTAACTGGCAGTTCCCTGAGTGCAATGAATTCCAGTCTGACAAAGTCTAGAGTGCTAATTCTGTTGCTTTTCTCCCCAGCTTTCCACTAGATCCTTCATCCAGTCATCACATGTTTGCTGCAGCCTGAGCTGCCATCTGGGATCATATTTATCACTAGTTCATCTCTGCTTCCAGCACTGAGCATTTCCCACCCAGTACTTATGCTGGGATGTCGACATTACACTGCCTAGGAATTTCTGGCATAGCTTAATCGGTGCTGTTGCCCTCACAGCAGATGTTCATGGCTGAAAAACTCTCTAAGGCAGGGAGACTCGTGAATTTCTACTAGTTCTAGAAATCCTCCTCCACTATTTCATCTTGGTCAGGTGGTCCATGACAGACCCCATCGCAACATTCCTCATTTTCCTCCAGTCTCTGACAGGATGTTCTGCAACCTCACACTGGAGCATTGCACAAGCAAGGTGAACTGACAGAGAAGAGGATTCCTTCTCATATGCCATGTCTATTCCTCCTAAACAGTCTGTACTCTCCCATGATCGTGTTCCAGTAGTGCACACTATCCCACATTATCTCTATAATTGTGATCATGTTCCCCTTCTTCCTTATAAAATTCCTACTTTTGCAGCTATTCCTCTGTCACTTCTGGGCTTAAGTCTTCACATCCCATAACAAAGCTGATTTCAGACCCTTGTCATCAGGTTAGTAGTCTCATTGCAAAGATTTCTTTCCTTGTCCGTCACTAAATAAAGGTGTCTGAAAATCTAGAGGAACTTACAGATGACGTTATGAAACTTTCAAACATAGTGTGGAAACTCCTACATAAAAATCTGTTTGGATATCACAGGACTGCCAGGTAACTAATGCAATCCCAGGGTATTGAAATCCAGGAACTACAGGGCAGTGATGGCTGTACTGGACAAATGTGCACTGGGAGCCCAGAACTCCCTGTGCCCTGGGCGGGTCCCACAGTGTGGGCAGCAGGACAGAGGGGGATTCTGCCCCTCTGCCCCTCAGGTGAGACCCACCTGCAGAGTTGCTCCAGCCCTGGGGGCAGCACAGGAAGGACATGGAGCTGCTGCAGAGAAGCCAGAGGAGGCAACAGGATGGTCAGAGGGATGGAGCAGCTCTGCCATGAGGAAAGGCTGGAGAAGTGAAGGCTTCAGGGTGACCTAATTATGGCCTTCAAGTATGTCTTGGTTCGATTTGACCTTTCTGCCAAGCCTAAGCTGCCTCTCCCTTCTTTTCCTGCTCCTTCAAGCAAAGAAAAAAAAACCTGAAAGAAAACCAAAAACCTGAAAGAAACTGAATTAAATCAGATTATATATATTTGCAGACATTTACAATTACATATACAATCTGCACACATAATAGGGAGCTCCAAGGGGAAAAAGGGAAAAAGGGAGGGAGAAACTGGGACAGAGGAGGGACAAAAAACCAAGACACACAAGTACAATCAATCCCGCAAAAAAACTGGCAAAATACAATCTTATTAAACTTCCTTCAATAGAAAGCCCACTCTCCTGATCTCCCGCGGGGTAGATAATGACAACTACTGCAACAGGTCCTCAGGCTCTGATGCGTGAGAGCAATGCCTGGGCTGCCTGCTCCCAAGCCTCACCGGAAGAAGAGAGGAAACTTCCTATCTCTCTCTTATGTGTACTCCCTTGTCTGTGAAAAAACAGTGGGGAATACCTGGAAAATGGGCATTTCCCTAGTTACAGCTAGTTACTGAGGAAGGCCTGGATCAAAACTATCACAAAGTACCTGAAGGGAGCCTACAAGAAAGATGGAGAGAGACTCTTCACAAGGGCCTGGAGTGACAGGACAAGAGACTTCACACTGACAGAGAGTAGGATTAGATCAGATATTGGGAAGAAATTCCTCTCTGTGAGAGTGGGTAGGCCATGGCACAGGTTGACCACAGAGGCTGTGGCTGCCCCACCCCTGGAAGTGTCCAAGGCCAGGTTGGATGGGGCTTGGAGGAACCTGGTCTACTGGAAAGTGTCCCTGCCCGGGTCTGGGGGTGGAATGACATGAGCTTTAAGGTCCTTTCCAACCCAGGTCATTACATGATTCTTTGTAATCTGTAGAAATTATAACATAGAACAAAATTAATGGATACAGAAAAAAAGTGTCAATCTTTCACATATATTTGAAAGGGGAAGTCTCACTTCACAAACCTGTTTAGTCCTTTGAAGGCCATACAAAGCACATAGATTTAACTATCAAGGCTGCATCCTCAATGCATAGTAAGTCTGCTCCTGAGTGTGATCTCTGGTATTAGGTGACATGGTGTGAGCTGCTTTGCAGTCAGCCCTCACCACTCCTGACCACCAGAATGGGCTGCATCAGCACTGCACAACCTTGGCTTGGGGCCCTGCTCTTCAGCAAACACCTACTTTCCCTTTTGCCCCAACTAAACAATAGCATGGATGTAAAAACCTGCACATTGTTCACACAAATGGAATATTGGATGTCAGAGCAGCTTTCACAGGAAAAACCAGTCACCCTCTGCACTAGACCTGCAGGGATCAGGAACTGAGAAAGAGACAGAGAAAATAGATAGAAAAGGGCTGGAAGCCCAGCATGGGAAGCTTGGGGAACTTCCAGGAGAAACAAAAACTAAACTTTCATCCATTTCCTCTAGTAGGTATTTCTGGAAGATAAATATTATATTAATTCATATCAACTAACTTGAAAAATTTTCTTTCACAGATTTAAAATTCCTGATCATATGGACACTCAGATAGGAATCTTGTAAAAAGCGCTGGGATATGCACCAACTTTGGATTTGTTTTAATTCATAGGGATTATCAGTCCCACTGAAGTGATAAATTTCTGTCACGTTGTCTATTGGGCATTCCAGGTTCTTGCAGAGGAATATTCTGTAATTTCAATTACCAGATCCAGACTCCATGAAGATTTAGCTCCACAGTTCTCACAGTTCTGTGAGCTGGGTGACAGAAAATCAGCCAACTTCCTTTCTCCAAGCAGCCGAGATGACGCCTATCCTTGGGAACAGGGATCTACTGAAAGAGGCAGCTAAGTCCTCGTGCTGAAGAGAGAGAGAAAAAGATCCTGACAGCCCTTGAAATTCTGCCACTTCTGTTTCATCCCTATAGGGCCTGGAGTCCACTGGGACTAGAAGCAACCACAGCACAGTCAGAAGAGGAAGAATGAGAAAAATCTCTGGTTGAAGATGGTTCTGCACAGACATAAGGTGTGGGTAAACTGCTGGTGTGATGACATCCAGACATGCTGAAAACAGGTAACATTCCACTTTCTGTAAGTCCCTACAATGTGATTTCCCTTCCATTGTGTTCAGTGAGAGTGAGCTGGGGAGCTCTGGGGAGAAAGAGGGGAACTCATGAACACAGGCAAAGTGTGAAAGTGGAGCACTGTCAAAGCTCTTACTTTGTGGCCCCATGAAAACCCCACTCTGTTCTGCTTCTAAGAGTAGCAGCAGCAGCCTTGTTACCTGTCTAGTTAGAAAGAAATTGCAGGACTAAAATCTCCATGTTATTGTCACAGAACCAACCACTTAGGTCCTTCTTTCACCCTGGACCAAGCTGACCAGGACCTCCTGTCCAGTTGCAACACCAGAAAAAGAAGCATGGATGCAAGTCTCTGGCCTCCATTCCAGGCCCATTGGTGCTTTCCTCTGCACAGAGAGAAACAAACAAAGCAAACCCAGTTAGAACATGTGGGAACCAACAAGCAAAGTTCAAGAAGGCATCTTCATATTCACAGGCAAACTAACTTGATAAATTTCCTTTCGCACATATAAAAATCCTGAGTATGTGGACATTAGACAGCAAAAGTCTCTGGGCTGCACCTCAGATTCTGGGGTCAGTTCTGGGCCCCTCAGACAAGAGAGACACTGAGGGGCTGGAGCGTATGCAGGGAAGGGAATGGAGCTGGGGAAAGGTCTGGAGCAGCAGGAGCAGCTGAGGGAGCTCGAGGGGCTCAGCCTGGAGAAAAGGAGGTTCAGGGGGAACCTTCTTGCTCTCTGCAACTCCCTGACAGGAGGAGGGAGCGGGGAGAAGGGGGGATGTGGGTCAGGCTCTGCTCCAGGGAACAAAGAATGGCCTCAAGTTGTGCCAGGAGAGGTTTAGATTGGATACTGGGAAAATTTCTTCACTGAAAGGGTTGTCAAGCCCTTGAACAGGTTGTCCAAGTCTGGGATGGAGTTAAAAGATGTTTGGAGACATGGTTTAGTGGCAGACTTGGCAGTGCTGGGGTAGTGGTTGAACAGAATGATTTTCTAGGTCTTTTCCAAACCAAATGGAGACCTCACAAGAGCTTCACATTTCTGAGAGTACAGGCAGCAGGGAAGAAATTATCTCCCTGGAGGAGCAATTGCTCTGATTTCTTTTCCTGCTTTTATTTCTGCAGGGTCTTTTCATTTAGTATGCTGAGACATCATCACTTTCACTTTCCCTGTGTCTGCTAAACTGTTTGGCATTATGTCCGGAATAGTGAAGGGCAGTCATTGCCAACGTTTCCCCTACTTATCAGTATTTGCAGGAATCTTTCAAAAAAGGATGTTGTTTCAGCATAGAATGCCTAAATTCACTTCTGGGAAATGAGTATTTAGTATCAGTGTCATATTCTAGGGGGAAAAAAATAGTATCATACTCAGTGCCTTGATTCTGTCTTAAAAACATATATGGCAATGTGAGACCTAGCTATGGAAGATCACTTCCTGGTCTAATGCTTTTTCTTGCCAGACTCTGTAACTCATACAGGGTGGAGTAGTATCCCCCCAGAATAAATGTCAACATTTCAATTTTAGAATCAGTACATTAACACAGCATTTTTGAGGTAAAGAAAACCCTTACACCATCACTCAAAAATAGCAGAGGCCAGGATAGTGAGACACCCTTTCCTGGGAGATACAAAAATCACGTGGATTAGAACTACACTTTTGTCTCTTCCAGAAAGAGTAATGGTGTAGTAGGAAGGAGTCTGAAGTTCCCTCACTTGCTCATGATTTCTCTCCCACAAAAAAAAAAAAAAAAAAAAACAAAAAAACCCCACAAAACACACGCATCTCAGATCCTTGCAGGGTTTTCAGCTGACAAGTGTTGCTGGCCATGCTGTCAGTAGGGTAGGGCCTGCCTCGAGAGATCAGTTTGCTCTGCAGCCTGTGACGGACAGTGTGACAGAGAAAGCTCAGCCCCTGCTGCTGCAGCTTTTCTGCTACCTTTGTGTAAAATGAGATCTGCCAGGAATGTTAGCACAGGGCAAGCAGAAATGTCAGAACAACACTCTGCAGGAATACTGCTCATCCCTGTACTTCTGCTAGGATGTAGCTGGACAGTGAGCCCTGGAGATGGTAAGAGCACATTTTCCATGTTAAAGGGTTGTTTGTCAATTCAGTATTGCTCCACTAAGGTGTATGCTTCCAATATTATGTGCAGAACATGCTCGGTCCATAATTTTGGTGTGACATGGGGTTGGGAAATTTGCTATTAAAATAAGATTTCTGATAAATATGGCTGAAGGAATGGGCTGGGGGAATTTCTGGAAGCAATATATGATATTTCAGGAAGAACTACTGAGGACCATAACTGATGAGACTTAAAAGCTGCAGGCTGAGAAGCAGTGTGTGCCATCTATTCTTTACCATGGCAAATGTAAGCAAAAATTTCTTGGTCTAAATGTGAGCACCTGTGAAGACAAGCTGATGCCACAGGCTGGCCATGGAGGGGCTGTAATGGCCTTGGTGTTTTCTGCCCCTTCTGCTCTATTCAGAAATTAATTTCTGCAGATCTCAATACAGGTGTGATTTACCTTCACTACATGTCAAGAAAAGTGAATGTTCCTGTCCTAGGGGGACCTTAAATGATAAATTTGTTTCTAAGCACCTTTCCACAGAGTGGTACCCTTGGAAGTCCTCAGAACGAGTTAACTGAACACGAGAGGTAAATACACCCCATAATCTGGGATTAGAGGATGGGCAGCTTTCAAATGTGTACCACAGGTGCACGTTACTCACACTTCTCCTGTGTCCACAGCCAACACCAGAAGAAGACGTGAGGGCAGGGGATTCAGCCAAGGAGATGACGCTTGGGATGCCCTTTCAATCTCCCAGCAAAGTAGCTGAGGGGCTCCTGTTACAGAGCAAGTGAGTGGGGTGAGCAGGCTGGCAGACAGCTGGGTGGACAAAGGTAATTGAAAAGCAAGTGACTGTAAGAGAAGGCAGGAAGGGGAATGAAAGGAAAGTAAGGAAGGAGCATAGTAGTAACCCCTGCAGGAAACTGTATCATAATCTAAAATAGGCTGTACTTCTGAGATCAAAAGTCCACGTAGCCCAACTTTCTGTCTTTGAAAGTGATGGCCAGAAAGAAGCATCAGGATAGAATGGCACTTCTCCAAAACTCTCCGAACTCCCAGCAATTTGTATTTATGGACCCCCTGAGCAGAATGCAATGTCTGGGTATTTAACAGGTTATGGTGGATTTTTAACTGCTGAATTTGTCCAGGCACTTTTTGAACCCATGAAGTGTTCTCTGAATATATGGCATGTTACTCTGACACTCCACTGACTGAAACTAACCCATACATCCACATATGCAGTTCAATTACCTTTGTTATTATCTTTGACAGGCTGTTACAAATATACATGTTTTATGCACTTCAGCCAAGTTTGCATATGAAGCCATATCTTTGAGGAAGTAAAAATAGTGATTAAACTGCAGAGAGATCTCCCAGGTGCCAAGACAGTTGGTTCTATAGTTAATCAGCAGGATAGATTTATACCACAAGTATCATATTTTCACGGAAATTTTCTTTCCAAACACTAAGGCTCTTGCCACTTCAGAGACTCCATCACAGCTTCCCATGTAACATTAGCAGATAGATTTCCCTGGTGGTCAGGCTAAAGATTTCTTTGATTGCTCTCTGCATCCATCTCAGATGCCAAGAGAAGAACAAAAGTCCCTGCTCCTCATGAAGGGCAAGTCAGTTGTGTAAAGCAGAACAGCTCCAGCAGAAGACAATGACAATGACGTTGTCATGACAGCCCACAGCCAAGGTGCCAAGGAATGGTGACCCTTGTGAGAGACTGGCAGTTGGGGATTCTAACAATGCTTACATCTCCTGTCCTGAGATTTCCTACCCACCTCACTAAAGCTGACCTGGACAGATCTTTCTCTCCATGTGGCTTGTCACAAAGTCCTTGGACATATCTGACTTTATACCAAAGGAGAAGTGAATGCCTTGTCCAGAGGAGCAAGGTCATTTTTTCACATCTCCATCAGGATCATGACCTGAGAAACTGTCTCCCAAATCTGCTGTTGCTCAAGATGTAGTGCCAACTTCACTTCATCACTGCTTAGCTGAGCAACACAGCCACTGCATCCCTCCCAAATCAGTCCCTCAGGTCCCTTAAAGTGCCCTTGCTCCCTGAGAATGCCTCCAGGTAGGCAGTATCTCACAGGTGCAGGGTCTCACATCAGAGCTGTGTCTCAACTGCACTGCTAAGCCCGAATTTCACCTCTTAGTGCCCCCAGTGTGTGTATGTTGTCCTCAGTCCTATCTGTGCCGAAACTCTGAATTCAAGAGAACTAATGTCTGTAGAAATGGCAAGAAGTGAAGTACATCTGTGTACACTCTATTCCTGGATATATGGCAGGTTCATTAGTAAATTCATGGTGACTTCAAGTCTTGAGTTTAATTTTACTTCCTCAACCTCTTTGTCAAGAAATTTTTTCCTTTAATACAGAACATTTTCAAAATATTGTGTAACTGGAATGGTCAGATGGGGAGATGCAGATGCCCCTCTGTGCAGGAGTTCACAGGTCTGGGACGTGTTCTGTTGGAACACAGGCACTGTATCTATTGTAAACTCTCTCTCTGGGATGGTCCTTTATGGCCACTTCGGAGCTGTGTTTCCCCCGGGGTCGGGCAGCACTTGGCAGCTGCCAGGCAGCCCAGCCCCATAGGGCACCAGTGCCAAAGGCTCTCATCACCGAGTATGGCAGTAGCTATCCCAGAGGAAGGAATCTTTGCTTTCCCTCCCCTGCATACGTTATTTGGATCCTTATGACCTTCCCAAGTGAATGTTACAGTTAATTCAGCATCAAACAAAACCTGATAATGCTGGTTTTTTCTGTATCTTCTCTGTATTTGTGATGGGTCATCTTTAAGCTGGAACATCACTATAGTTCATATTGTACCATTAGAGACATAAGGAATTCTGAAAAAAAGAAAATATCATAATAGACCCATAAAATTAACAGGAGTTCTCTTTTTAAAGGGTGTTTATAGTATTTCTTAAGCTAAAAGCAAATTATTTATTTATCAATTTGGAAAAATCAATGTTTTAATATCCCTTAAAATGTATTCCCAAAACTCTTATACTGTTCAGGCAAATAAACAGAACTCTCAAATGAGAACTCTTTACAACTGAAAAGGAAGCTTTTATTAGAGAAAAGTCATGTTTCAGATATTAGAAATCAAGATACAAGGAAGCCAGAGAGGGACCCTTCATCAGGAACTGTAGTGATAGGACAAGGGGCAATGCCTTCAAACTGACAGAGAGTAGGATTAGATTAGATATTAAGGAGAAATTCTTAGCTGTGAGGGTGGTGAGGCCCTGGCACAGGCTATCCAGAGCAGCAGGGGCTGCCCCATCCCTGGAAGTGTCCAAGGCCAGGTTGGATGGGGCTTGGAGTGACCTGGGCTAGTGGAAGGTGTCCCTGTCTATGGGAATGAATGATCTTTAAGGTCCCTTCCAACCTAAACCATTCTGGGATTCTATGATTTTGTATTAACATGTCTAACAGTTTTCTTGGGTATTATGAGGCAAAGTGGGACATATAAACCTTCTCAGACTTTACAGCAAAATTAGTAACTATGAAATGTAAACATAAAAATAGACATGATGCTCATTACAGTTTCAGTTCCAAGAAAGTAACTGATATACTTGGAATTTTTCTATAGAAGTGCATATGATATGATCCATATCTCCACAGTCCTTGAGACATGCTTGACTACACCAGATGCTTAGAAATGCAGTGTAAAGGAGATCCTGCAACATTACAGACACCCTGACTTACCGTACATTTTTTCTCACTCAAGTATTTCTTTAATATTAACTCCAAATCCTTTTCACTTCAAATTAAACAGTTATGGTGCTGGTTTTACAACCCTCTTTATATCTCAATGAAACTTATTTTCACATGACAAAGTTTTTTCATATACCCAAGACTTTACTTTGCTCATCACTTGACTTATAAACCAAATTTCTATCAGTACCTTTTTCTAAGTCATATTCTTCATACTTGTCATTCGAGCTCCTCTCCCCCTTACTCTACAGGAATATTTTCCTTTTTTCAGAAGAGGGCTATGAAATGTCCTCTACTCAAAGTACTGTCAGCTGTTTCTAAGATAAGCCACTGCTAAAAGAAGCACACATTCATATCCTGCACCACAGAAAGAGTCCTTGTGTTAATACTGTAAAAATTAGATTCCATTAACATAACAATTAAGTAACTTTCACAAGTGTTTGACATTGTTAATTGTTTAAAAACCTGTGACCCCCATTGCTTTTATCCTTGGCTCAGGTGACAAACCACATGGATTTCGCTGTCTGACATCATCCTCGCAAAGTACTTTAATTCTCTTCATTAATTGCGCCCCGAAATTACAGATATTTTCTGCAATTTCGCACATCTGCTTCTAACTCTGATCCCGTTCCAGCCTGCCAAACTGCTTGGATGCGCCTTTTCGAAAGGAACACAACAGCAGCGCCCGCTCCTGTCAGCACAGGGTGTTCCCTCCCAGCGCTGCTGCCCCGACCATTGCCCGCTGTCCCCGGCCCTGCTCCGAGCCCGCAGCTGCTGCCCCGACCATTGCCCGCTGTCCCCGGCCCTGCTCCGAGCCCGCAGCTGCTACCCCGACCATTGCCCGCTGTCCCCGGCCCTGCCCCGAGCCCGCAGCTGCTACCCCGACCATTGCCCGCTGTCCCCGGCCCTGCCCCGAGCCCGCAGCTGCTACCCCGACCATTGCCCGCTGTCCCCGGNGGCCCAGCAGTGCCCGCGTCGGCTCCGGCTGCAGCCCCGACACTGCCGGGAGCCAGGCGGGGACGGACAGGGGACAATTCCGGTGTCTCTCCGCCGAGGGTCCTGCACGGTCTCGGCTGTCCCCGAGTGACGGGGCCCGGGCCGAGGGTGCAGCCGAAGGCGCTTGTGCAGCCAGGGCGGCAGCCCCAGGGCTGAGGCGACGGGCCCAGCCACGTTCCGTCCGGGCCGGGCTCGGCACCCTCGGTGTGCGGCCCGGGGGGCTGTCCCGGCCGGGCCGGGCTGTCCCGACCTCTGCAGAGCCCCGGGCGGTCCCGCTGCGGGCAGGGCCGGGGCAGGGCCGGCACCGCCACCGCCACAGCCACGGCCACGGCCACAGCCACTGTCACTGCCACCGCTACAGCCCGGCTGGAGCCGCTGAGGCAGCGCACACACTGCCAGGCCCCGCAGGGAGCCCGGGCCCAGCCCCGCAGCCTTCTCTCGGGCACGGCCCCAAAAGCACGGCTGG
>VWZD01004630.1:4058-14145 GCA_013396695.1 Sakesphorus luctuosus
TGCAGTTTGATTTTTAAAAACAATGTCAGTCACTGTAACAACTTCTGTAATACAGACACCTCTCTTCCTCTGCTTGGAGAAACACTAATTTTAATAATTATATACACAGAGAAATGTCCTGAATGGTTACTCTGTTCTGAGAGACCATACAAAAGCTTTCAATTACAAATTCTGAAAGTCACAATGCTTGTTAACTGAAAAGTATGCTGGTAAAGCGCACAAGTATAGAAACATCTTTTTTCTGCAGTGCGTAAGACACAAATGTATCTTCCAGCGTGCTGCATACCACAGGGACAAAGACGGACTGCAGACTAACACTAAACTGTCAAACTCTGAATACTCAAGTAGGTACCCATTCAAAATTATTATGGGCTTAAGCTCTGAGGACATTTTCAGCATAATCTGTACAAGTAAGGCTTGGGCAAAAGAGCAAGTAATTTACTATTAATCATTTCAAGTCCTGTGAGGAATTCTGTGCTGGGAAAGGCAGGGGGCGAGCAAGTGGGAATCTAGAATTCAGAAATCTAAAAATCTAGGGATCTGATCTTAAAATATAATCTTAAAATCCAAATCTAACGTAAAAATCTAGAGAAAGATAGGTCATTTGCCATCCATAATGGAGAAAAATGGAAGTTGCAACCAGTAGTGCATTAAACAGCAAAGGACACAAAACAATGATTCTGCTTCAAAGACACTACAGAAAGAAATTTGATTCCGGGAGGATCTACTCCTCAGGACTTTTCACCATATGACAGATCATCATCCCTAAAGGCACTGATAACTGATGGCGTTTACTAAACCAGGTGTAGGTTGCTGGTTGAGAGTAAATGACATCTATCAGGAAAAAAAAGTGAGAGGAACACACCTCAATCGTACACAGCACCCTGTTTGTGAGGCTCAACAGGATTTATCTTTTCATTGTATCAGATCTCAAAGAAAAACTCTAACTCTTAAAGTGTAAAACTAATCCATGAGGAATAGCAGAAGATGCCTCCCAAACACAAATACATAAGCATATAGGGTTCTCCTCTGCTTTGAGGAAGCTCTCACTTAATAGTACAAAAAAGCTTAAGATGGTCTTTCTTATTTTATCTGTCCTCTCAAAATAAAAAATAAATAAAATAACATAAAAGTAAATTAAATTTAACAAACAAACAAACAAAAAACCCACAAACCACCAAATTAAAAAAAGCCTCCTGCACAAAACCAGAAAAAACAGGACTCCTAATCTGCTATATAAAATGCTAAAAGCAAAAGCACATGGTGTACAAGTCTGTGAATGCTATAAAGGTTCAGTGCCTTTGGCACAAGTAGCAAGCATAATGAAGAGATAGTGAAGCACAGTTTTCCTTACTGCCAGGGGTTCAGGGGACAATCAGCAGCAGCATGGCATGGACAAAGGCATTGACACTCAAACTTTTAACATTGTAACTTGGTATGACCCAAGCACACTGGCAGTAAAACTCAATTTTCAAGTGAATTTCAATACCATAGACATGAGAAGCATGCATTTAAATACTATATATATAAAGTGTTTTACTTGTTATTTGCATTTATGTCTGTAGTGGCAGAATCAGATCTTTTAGCAGGTAAGAACCCATGGCAAGAGCTGCTGTTTAGATACTATGAGCGCAGAGTATCAGCAGAACTGCATGCCTCAAAGTCTCACACAAAATTTACTGAAAGGTAACTTATTTGTAAGTTTTACACAGGGAATTTTCATCTCGGCATGACGACTCTATTGAAGTCCTAAGACTTAGTTAAGCAAGTGAAGATTTGGCAATCAGGCCCTGTGAGGTAGAAGTTGATGAGTGAAGGGTGGAGGAATGTATGAATGAAGGGGTATTACCATCACTTTAATACAAACACACTGAGGGGTTCACAGAAAAAAATATTACCCAGAATCAGAGATCGAGACAAGCAAGAATGTAATACTTAAACACAAATCTTGTCAGAATATGACGACTGATACTTGTGTTCTAATCAGCAGAGGGAGTGAAGGTCAATTCCATACTGTCTCTAAAAAAGGGAACCTTCAATACAGATGACCTAGGCACCTTGGTGACTCAGAGGGAAGAGTGCCATCTACTGAGTCAATAACTTAATTATAATCAAACCAGCAAATCATACTTTTCTCATGAAAAAAAAAGGAATCTTCAAGCAATATTTAAGAGCTTTCTACTCCCTACTGAAAATCTAAAGCTTTTTAATTTTAAATGCTACTGCAATTTATATTTTGGTGATTCTATGTTCCTATAGGAGTGGGCTGGTGTTTTAGCCAAATTAATACTTACACGTAAAATACTTCTGAATAGTTTCTGATGTCTCTGTTTCCAAGTAATTTAAGAGTTTTAGGTTCCAAAGGGAAGATATCACTTTCTGAATATTCTGCCTCTTTAAAATACCTCACAGTCAGACACAGAAACATAAAAATGCTCAAAATGACACATCAAATTGTACCTGAAAAAGCAGGTCTTTAGAATTTTTTTCCCCTTCTTATCAGATTCTGGTATTTGGTATAACTATGTTGGAGGACAAAATATTTAAAAATAAAGACAAAAAGAACCAGCTACGGAAGATATTCTTGATTTATTTGAACTATGGGTTAACGAACTTCTTGATAATCAATCTGCAACACATGAAAGCATAGTTCTGCAGCAAAATTAACTACTTCCAGAAACACATCAGTGGTCAAAGAAAAGTATGTAAGCCCTAAGCGTGTTCTGTGTCTCACTCTTTGCCAAATATAGCAGAACATTATTTATCTAGAGATTCCAAATTCTTTAACTTAAATTGTAGAACACAAGTGATTAGCTCTGGATGTTTGTGAACCAATTCCCGCTGTGCCCAGTATACATTTGTTAAGTATACAACACACACCTGAAACCTTGTCAGTGAAAAGTACCAGAAATGGGACACAAACTGCACTGCCAATGTTTCTTTAAAAGGCATGGGTATATCTTAAATTTTGTTTAAAATTTACTCTGAAATATAGCACAGTGAAACAACAGTAAAACTATCTCACTGGAATCCCTGCAAAACTTAAAAGCTGTGTGAAGGCTATTACAGTACTTGCAGAGTGTTCCATTTCAAGTATTTTAGCTCCCTCATTACATTTTTCAAATAGCTCAGTCTCACTTTTGCTTTACTATTTTAGTGGGAAAACACATTCAAATACACACAGATGATAATTTACTCAACTACAATCAACCGCAGTTTTATGACGGCATTTTTTAAAAAATTTCAAAAATATTTCATCTGTGGAAAGCCAAACTTCTGAAATATCTGTTTCTCAACTTTCCTCCAAAAAGCTGTATAGGAAGCAAGTACAAGCTGCTAGTATTGGATTTAACCTCACCACATGTAACAGGAAATTACTTAGTAATTATTTGGAAAAAAATAGATCCATGGAGTAGAAGACTACCAAGATTTTGGTTTGAGCGCAACTCCAAAATTATGTCTCATATAGGGTTCAGCAAGTCTATACTACTGAAAAATTAATTTCTCAAGCTTGGTTTCATCATATAAAACCCCCATAATTCCTAACAATTTATGCTGTGACATATTAAGGGCAAAATGACAATTGAAAAATGAGATTTTGATGGATTGCATAATTACTTACCAAGAGATGAAGTTCTTTAAGATACATTATCCAAATACACATCTTCAAAAAATAATACTACCACTATGACTATGGACTTCTTACCAGTGTTGACAAGCAACCACACTCTTTCTGTTCTGTCCTGACATGATATGATTTCCCTGCTCCACACAAATGCTCACTCACACCACTTCCCCTCATTTTCAAAACCAAGGCTGTGAGAACTTAAGAAGTAGAAAGAAATATGGGAAAGCATGGTGCATTAATACAAGCTCTGATGCACAGTAGATACCCCAGCTTCCTTCTCTTAGTACTGTCAATACACACCATCTTTGCTATAGAGGACTACAACATAGCGCTAAGTTTCTGGAGACTATTCCTAGGATCCAGGGCACTAGCAGCTGTGATCTCTACTCAGAGATGCATCCATCCCAAGCAATCACCCAGTGCTCACGGTGAACAATGATCCCTGGGTCAGAGACCATATAGTATGTTTTTTGTTGGAAGGGACATCAATGATCATCGAGTTCCAACCCCGTCACCATGGGGACAGACCCTCACCACTACACCAAGGCTGCTCAGCATGCAAGCTGGCCTTAAACACCTCCAGGGATGGGGCCTCTGCAACTTCTCTTTTCCAGTGTCTCACCACACGGTAAAGAACTGCTTCTGTGTACCTAGCCTAAATCTACTCTTTCAGTTTAAAATTATTGCCCTGTGTCCTGTCACTACATGCTCTAAAAGTTCCTCTCCAGTTCTCATGTAGGCCCGTTTTAGACACTGGAAGGATGCCATCTGGTCTCACTCGGGTATTCTCTTCACCAGGATGAACAACCTCTCTCATCTTTTCTTCATAGAGAGATTTTACATTCCTCTAATTGTCTGCATGGTCCTCCACTGGACTCACTTCTGTCTTCCTCCGTCAAGGACCCCAGCGCTGGATACAGTACTCCCAAGGCAGTCTCACAAGAGCACAATAGTGCAGCAGAATTATCTCCTTCAGCCTGCTGCCTATACCCTTTTGATGCAATGCAGAACACATTGGGCTTTCTGGAATGCAAGTGCACATTGATGGCTCATGTACTGTTTTCATCCACCCCCAAGTCCTTCTCAGCAGGGCTACTCTCAATACCTTTATCCCCCACCCTGTGTTCATACCAGAGTTGCCCTAACTCAGGTGCAGCACCTCCCAATTGGCCTTGTTGGACCTCCTGATGTTCACAAGTCCATTTCTCAGGCTTGTCCAGGTCGTGCTGGATGGCATCCCATCCTTCAGGAGTGTCAACCACACCACTCATCTTGGTGCCACTTGAATGAGGGTGCCACCTGATGAGGGTGCACTTGATTCTTCTCTCCATGTCATTGCTGAAAACATTAAATATAATACTGATCCCAATACAGACCCCTGAGGGACACCACTTGTCACTGAGCTGTTGACAACTACCCTCTACATGCAACCACCCAACCAATTCCTAATCCATCTAACAGCACGCCCATCACTCTCCAGTTTACAGAAAAGGATGTTATAGGGGACCATGTGAAAGGCTTTACTGAAGTCCGGAGAAATGACATCTGTAGCTCTTCCTTTACCCACTGATGAGTCCCTCCCTTTGCAAAAGGCTGCTATATTGGTCAGGTTTTTCCAACACCAGGTACTTCACCTGACTGGCACGACTGTCCAGCTCCCTCAGGACTCTACAATGCATCTCATTGGGTCCCATACCCTTATGTATGTTCAGGTTTCTCAGCTGGTCATGAACCTGAAATTCACTTACAGTGGGAAGCAGTTTCCTACCCCAGTCCCTGTGAGGAAAAGCTAAGAGAATGGGATTACTCAACTTGGAGAAGAGAAGGCTTTGGGGAGACTTGATAGCACCTTCCAGTACCTAAAGGAAGACTACAAGAAAGCTGGAGAGGGATTTTTTTAACAAGGACTTGTTGTGATAGGACAAGAGGTAATGTATGAGATTGCCTTAAATGTATGAGATCGTCATGGCCTTTGCTCTGTTATGTCTTTATATTCCCCTTCCCTAAAACATTACACTAAACTGCCACAGTACATATACATGTATATTTGATATTGTGTTATCAGACACAAAATCTTTTTTTATTTTGTTCTTTAATTTGTATCCAGTTTTTAATCTAGCATCTTACAAAGTAGTTAATGTACCAAAATCACAGTATTTGATACAATGAAAACACTAATTCCATAAATAAAGTATTTTACTGTGATCTAGAAGAAACTACACACACTGAAACAGTAATGCTAAAAAGATAACTTGGGGAAATAGGTCATCTCAAACAGATTATCAAAGTGTCTTGTCTCTGAAAACACACACAGATAAATTCCAATATATGCTTGCATTTACAAACATCAAATATATTTACCACTGTGTACAAAATAGAAAAATGATGTACTTATATCATGGAGATTCACACACTGAGGACTGTACATTTTACTAAATATAAAACAGTTTTCCCTCTGAGTCTCCAAACAGACTTTACAGACTACACATGTGCAATCAAGGGATGCCAGTATTTCCAAAGTTGAAAACAATGGTTTAGCAACAGAAAGGTTGAAATTCCTTAATAAAATACCCTATGGGGATTAAAAGAATTTTAAATTAGAAAAATCGTTTTCAGTTTAGCATGACTTTTACTGCCAAATCTTCCACAAGACTACAGAGTAGCACAGGAACTAAACTCTTAGCCAAAAGGGCCTTGATGAATCCTTCAATCTTGTTAGTTTTTATTAAGTATCTATTGTCTCTAGACTTAAAAAAATTCCCAAGTACACATTTATTTTACACTGCTATGGGTCTGGGATTCCAAATAACTGTTTAACAATAGAGCAATTCTATTCTACAGATGAGGTGATTTTAGAAACAGGACACTAAAACACACCTGTACCACCAGTCCCACAAAACATTGCTCCAGACTACTTCACAGAAAATATTTCCATACAGCTGCATCAGACACTTGGGGAACAAGTGATTCAAGATTTGTAAGGAAGACTCTCTTTAATATGCAGCAAGGGAGCAAAGGATGCATCTGAATCTCAAGGAAGACAGAAGTGCTCATGGCATACATTATTTGCTAGACACAAACAGATCAGTAATAATGACCTTGACCAGAATAAAACACATCTATAAATAACACTGAAGTAGCAGAAATGATTTTGCAGACTTAAAGAAAATACCACTAACATTCTTATTTTCCTTCCTGGTTCTACAAGTCATATAACTTGATCTCAAGTCACAACATCAGCATGGCGGGGGGTAAAAAATGCATGCAAAATTGGGAGAAATGCTTTTTAAAAATAACCCTATGACATTGTAAAAGAAGTCCTAAGTACTACACGTTGTTTAAAGACTGACACTTGGTGATCCAGGCTGAGGAATCTGCAGGGGTTTGTTGACTTCAGAGTGTGGAAGGAAGAAGGTTTTGGATGTTGTTTCCCAGACATGCACACACACAAAAGGTTCTTGTGTTCCTTCCCCTCCCTCCCATGCACTAAATCTAGTTGCTATCACCTGTAAGCAAGAAGAAAGTACTCTGTCCTCTATATAGCCTAAAACCTTCAATCTGATATACTCGTGCAGGGTTAGTTTACATACATATATAATTGTGCAGACCCAAGTTAATATTTAAGGCACTTGGCATAAGCATTAGAGTTTGATTTATAGATCAAAATACAGGACTGCAGCCATTGTAAATACTCTTCCTGATAATTCACTAAACAGAACCATTTAAAGAAAAGTTAAATGTATAGAGGTCACAAAGGATGATAAAATTATATATTATAATTATATATTATTCTGATGTCAGAAAAGACATTTGGATGAGGCTTAGAAAGATTAAAATCTTCTTTTACAGCCAAAGCAGCTGCACTGTATAATGTGTCTCATATCTAACAGCTAAATGTTTTTTTACGCTTCTGATTCTCCTAATGGTCAGAACAATTGTCTTTTCTCCATTACACATAAACAGACATGTCTAATTTACTGAAATAAAACTGCAACATTTTACAAATAATGACTTCGCTCCAACTAGCACGCAGGGTATTTCACTGCACTGTGCTACCAACAAAACCCCACAATTTCATACTGTGGTGTACAGATTACTAAAGGAAATCTTAATCTTCAGGCAGGCAAATACATACTAAAAGAAATACCTCTCCTCTCTCTGAAAGAATGCAAGTTCACCACTCACATCATCCTTCCACATTAAAACACTTGGTATATTTATTGCATGCCTGAATAAATTACTTCAATTAAAACCTTCTATAAACAATTAAAATACAATATTTCAGTTTGAAGGGACCTACAATGACAATCTAGTCCCAAAGAGAGAATAAGAGAGGATAAATAGAGAAGAAGCTACAGAAAGACTTCTGGTCAAAATTAAAGAATGCTTTCACCATGCATGCTCAGACTAAATAAGAAGGGATAGATGCAAAGATGACAAAAAAGAATGGGATTGTTTTCAGCTGGTAATGACTGGTCTTTGCCAATTTACATTGTATACAAAGGTAAGTAGACCACATGCATAGTTATTCTGAAGATACTTAAAATCCATCCAAAATCATTTTAATCATGGTTTTATGGTTGCTTCCACAAATCAAAGAAAAAGAGAAGCAATTCTCAGGCAAAATCATAATGAGAAAATTACTACTGTAATGTGTGCTCAAAACTGTGATTGCTAGTCCAATTTTGCAAGTCCAATAATCAGTAACACCTTCATGGCAGTCTGAACTGACATAACCCAAGGGTTTTCTGCATTGGGTGTAATATTTTGTATTGTTAATTACCACATTGATGGAATTTACTGTTCTAAATATGAATGAAAATAAGTGTTAAAATAAAACATACACTTCCCTACTCATTTTACAGTTTGTTCCACTTATATAAGACTTCAAATTTTAACATAATATGCAAAACCTAATATTACAAATCTTCTTGAGCAAAAGTGCTTACTTTTTCTATAAAATATTATTTTTCTATTTCTGAGAAATAGTTGAAACCGTTCCAACTCTAGTTCAACAGCATTTATAATTAAAAACTACCTCTCTTGCTATATAACAGATAGAAAATGCAACAGAGCAAGAGCACATGAAACGTTCAGTACAAAGGACCTATACTCAATACTGTGCCAAAGCATCAAATATTAGAATACATACCTATCACTATTGACAAACTAACATTTTGTATCAACAAACCACTCTAAATTGCTTGAGTAAGACTATAGCCTGTTAAAGAAGTGATCAGTCATTACTCAAACTAAGACAATTACACATAAATTCAAAAGATAAAATCAAACTGTTGATTAAATGTATTAGCCTGAGGTACCACTACCACATGTATCAATGGTGGTAGGCCCTGGCAATGCACATGCAACAGCTTTTGGCTATTTCCACAGTGCTCACAGAATCATTGAATGGTCTGGGTTGGAAGAGACCTTAAAAACCACCTAGTTCCCAGACTCCTGCCATAGCCAGGGACACTTTTGCACTAGACCAGATGCTCAAAGCTCCATCCAACCTGTCCTTGAACACTTTTAGAGATGGGGCATTCATAACTTTTCTGACTAACCTGTTCAGTTCACCACCACCCCAGTGAAGAACTTCCTTATATTTAATTAAACCACAGAATATTCTGAGTTGTATAGGACCTACAAGGATCACAGAGTTCAGCTCCAGGCTCTCATAGGACAACCCCAAAAATCACACCATGTGCCCAACAGCATTGTCCAAACACTTCCTGAACTCTGGCAGAGTTGATGCCATGACCACTTCCCTGGGGGAACCTGTCCCAGTGCCCAACTACCCTCTGGGTGAAGAACCTTTTCCCAATATCTAACCTAAACAACCCAGACAGTTTAATGCCGTTTCTTCACGTTCTGTCACTGGTCACAAGAGGCAAGAGATTGATGTCTGTTCGTCCATTTCCCCTTATGAGGAAGCTGTAAACCAACCTCTCAGTCTACCCTCAGTCTCCTCTTCTCCAGGCTCAATAAACTACATGACCATAGCCACTCCTCATATAGCTTGTCCTCTAGATCCTTAACCATCTTTGTAGCTCTCCTGTGAATGCACTCTAACAGCTTTGTATCCCTCTAATATTGTGGTGCCCAAAACTGCACATGAGACTCAAGCTGAGGCCACACCAGCACAGACTAGAGCACGACAATCACCTAACTTGACCAGCTGGTGATGCTGTGTTCATGCACCTCAGGACACAGCTGACCCTAGTGACAGCTAGAGCACACTGCTGGTTCCAGTACCTACTTCTTCAGTTTACAGAATCAAGGCTGGAAGGGACCCAGCCCTACCATATGCCCAAGTGCCACATCCAGACACTTCCTGAATACTTCCAGAGATGGTGACTCCACCACCTCCTTGGGCAACTTATTTCAATGCTTTACCATAATTTCTGTGAAAAATTATTTTTATAATACTTAATCTTAACCTCCTCTGGCACAACTTGA
>VWZD01004632.1:0-12746 GCA_013396695.1 Sakesphorus luctuosus
CACTTGCTGAACTAGGACAGAAGTGCTTTATATCCTTAAAGCAATCAAGGCATGTTGAGAAATGTGAAGAAATATGGCAGTAATGTAAGCAGATACAGAAAGCTTGAGTACGAAAAAGTTTTGCCAAGTGCTTAAAGCCTTTAAGTCCAAAAGTAAATAAACCCCATTATTTCATCACACAAAGCCTATACAGAGAAGGGGAAGTGCTTCTGAAAATCTCGGGTTTTTAAGAATTTCCTTTTCACAGCAGAACACTTCCTTGATTAATTAATGTATTCCTGTATGATGCACATGCACATAACCCCCATGTACAAAGAGAGCCCTTACACAACATACACTAAACATTTTCAACTCTGCAGATGGCCACAACAAGAAGCATAAAGCTTCATTACTGCTCCTCACTGTTATCACGGTTTCTCCACCTTCAGCAGTTTCAGGGCTAGGCTGTTCCACACGCCTGACCCCAGGCTCTGGACCAGATTACTCTGTCCTGCCAAAGAGCTGGGCAGAGGGTTCCAGCCAAAGTCCAGGCACATGCCACAACTGCCACAGCAAACATGGGCTGTTTCATCGCACCCAATTTCCACCTGCCACAAAGCCTGACCCGAAACAAGCACGAGTACTTTACTCCTATGAGGAGTCTGCTGGCTGACAGCTGGGCTGGGACACAGCCTATCAACAAAATGAGGCACATTTTGCTGTGTTTTTTATGAAAAGCCAACAGCTTTCACCCTCCCACTCCCTGCCTCTGTCTAAAACCAAGCACTGAAAGTACTAAAATAAAGGTTTTGAAGGACTGTTAACAAACTTTACAAATCACAACACAGTCCAAGAAGAGATGATCATCACACTGCTGGCACTGCCCTGGATGTCACAGGCCTTGCCTCTCATTCTATACACTTAACCCTTTGGCACACATCCCACTATTGGTTCAGCTTGATGAGCCTGGAAAATCTGTGCCAAAGTTACACATCATTTGCAAAGGGAAAAGACAGCTGTGTGCACATTTGTTGTACACAACGGCATTAGGAATTTCAAGCAACTAACAATCAAGCTTGATATACAATACTTCTTTGTCCTAGGTGTATATAGCCTGATTTATATAGGCTACAGGTACTACTCACTAAAAACTAACTAAAACACCAACTCTGAATTACCCATGTAACTATCTATGCAGCTTTAGATTAAAAAATTTGTAAGTAGCTTGATATTAAAATTTAGACTAAAGTGATTTGAAAGAAATGAAACATCAAAAATCAAAACTCAATTGAATTTTAGCTACAGCTTTTCTTTGGACTGGAAAGCAATAATCATCCATTTTTATTACAGTTTTGGCCCTCACATTCCTATAGTCAGGATGATTCAGGAAATTATGAAGTTGTTTGTTCCAATACAGGCAGTACCCACCTGACACTGTTCTGGTTCACAACAGTACAAACAGTTCCATCAATATATTTACAAAAAAATAACTTGCTGAAACAAACAGAATTCTTCAAAACTGTATTTTCCCTCTTTGAATGCTGAGATTGATAGGCATCGTTATTGTTGATATCTCACCAATAAAACTTTATTTTTTTCTTGCTTTGCATAAGAATTTTAATATATGCCAGCTTTAGACTGTATGATCTATAAAATGCTTATGGCTTTCCTGTCAATATTTAACTTTAACCCTAAACAAAGGTTCCCCTCTCTGTGAACGGAAGGCACAGTCACACATGGCAATACATAAAGAAAAAAAGTAATAGCATATTGCCTGAGTAACCAATAAAAAATCTGAGCTACATTTACAATTTTCAAGTCTTAAACGAAAGGCTTGAACATCTTGAACACATGCAATCACAAAGGAATTTCAACACCACAGGAAGGGTCTCAAAAGAGCCTGCTGAAGTCATTTGATCACATCTGAAAAAGTTTTGAAGTCATGGAAGCAATCCTGCATGGACATCTAACCAAGTATTTTCATGGTGCTCCTGGCTGTAATGAAAGTACTACACTGAAAATCCACACTGCTCTTCTTAGTGAGACCATTAAAACATTTTTCAAAAGACAATTTAAAAACCTGCAAATGCCAAACACAGGCTACAGTGTTATCTTCTACACACATTTCTATTCCAGCTGAGCTTTATCCAGACAGACACTTCAGGATCTGGATGAACTGTTCACCAAGACTGCCCAAATATCATGGTCTGAACACACAAGTTCAGAGCTGCCACAGCATCTTTCCAACCGGAGGCACCTGTTCAGATCATGAGGGTCTGTCCTGCATTTTGTGTGTCCATCTTCAAACAGCAACATGTGCTTTCAATATTCTTAATTTGTGACCACTTGGTTCCCAACCTCTACAAAACTGCCTTTTAGGCAGTTTCAGATAATGTTATTTATTTATGGGTTTTTTTGCTTGTTTTTGTTCTCTTGTGATGGAACAGAATATAAACCTTTACAAAGCTCACAAACAAGTTTTCAGGACCCCAAAACAGGGGTTAGAAACTTAGCTGTAACTGACACAGAAGCTAATAAATAATATTTTCCACTCTTACACATTACCCCAATCCACCCTTCACACCATAAAACAGTTACGGGAATGCTCTCCTGCCCCACAGCAGAAGCTGAGCAAAAAAACCACTTTGCTTCTCTGGTGATAACCACTAGAACAAGACCACTTCAGAGAAGAGGTGTTTGTGACTTTGGTGTTCTACTGACAGCACTCTTCCATCAGAAGACAAACAACCACATGCTTCATGGGTATAACTGTATACACTTGCATGATGCCTTGTGTTCAGATGGCAAAGCAACTTGATCCAACAGTTACTGCAGCTTTAAAATGCGTCTGTTTAACTCTGGTTGAAACAAAAAGTTGTGAAAACAATGCCTCATCCTTTGACAGTTAAAAAAAAAAATCAATCCCTACCACTAGTGCTATAACTCACCTTCCTGATTCATGAAAATGGAGGCAAATGCTGTAACTATACCAGCAAGTCCATTTGGCATACAGTCCTGTATGACCAGGATGACCTCTAATTTTTGCTGCCTTTATTTAGATCCCAAGCAGCCAACAGTTACCTTATTTCACAGAGTAGGCAGAAATACTTACTCATATCACAGGTTACTGAAAACCACTCCCAACACAAAATTAAATGGATTAATAACAGTATCAATATCCATTGCTCGTCATCCTTATAAATATCCTAGCATCATGAACACTCCAGTCCTATTTGCACAGTCACTATGAACTTTTCCCATTAACTAACTGGGTCTTTCAGTACCAAAAACTTCTCAAGGAATGTTAAGGGTTTATACAAAACCAGCATAGCATGAAGGGCACTTCATGGCCAAGGCAGAAGTAGCACATGAGGCTATTACTGACCATACAGTACACTCAGTCTTAACAATTCAGATGGAACAATATGTCTGTAGCAGAAAAACTCCCTGTTTTGGCAACCGTAGCCAACTCTGTCCATTTCAACTACCAACTGCCAATCATGAGGCTTAGCAGTATCTACACATCTCTTCCTTCTGAAAAAAAAAGAAATTATGGTGAAATGCTATAGAAACTCTGCATGTAGTTCCAGAAAAGCATCCATCATTTTCTCTCACCAAGTCAGTCATGGCCAGCCACTTGCGCCTTCACCTACAATCAGTACTGGTTAGTCCAAAGCAAAGCCAAAGTTTAGCTATCCAAAGCAAAGGCACAGAAGAAATACCATTATTTTATTTCACCCCTCTTCAGAGGTGCCCTGCTGCTCTAGTCCCGATAATACAGATCAACTCTCGGTAGCATAAACATGAAATCCACAAGCAATGCAGTGTTTCTCCCCAAGGACGATTCAAGAAAAGTGACATGTGGCAAAATTTCACTGCTCTTCAATAGCAACAAATTTCCAGGAAATGCAACATGATGTACCTGAGTATTACACAGGATATTGAACCTTAATGGACAGCACTCCTTTCACTGTACTGGTACCTGGCCACCACTGCACAAATAAAACACTTTCAAGAACATGCAGGTGGGTATAGCAGGGAGAGATGTGAAGATGCACTAAGCATAAACATGCCCTTCCACACAGCTTGCAAGGCAACAGCAAGCCTCAGTTTCAGAAGGAACACCTTGCTCTCCCCACCAGCGTAAGGCTTTTTGCACTAGCCATTACACCTCTTAAGAAATTACAATTTAGAGAACATCTCATGTTCCTCATCTTTGAAAAGAAGTCTTATTCAACAGAAAATTAAGGGGTTTTTCCTCAAACTCTTATACCGGAGACACAAATCCCCTTGCATAAGACTTAAAGTATATTTTTGGTACAAAATATAGTAATATAAGTAGATAGCAACTACATTGTTGGAATGATGTTAGTCAGCTATGATCAGAGAAGCCACCTCCAGAACTTCACATTTGCCCCTAAATGTCATCTAGAAGTCTACCAGATGGGGAAAGGACAGCTGCATTCCTTATAGTATCACCATACTCCAACAGATGTAAATAAGGGATACTGTTAAAAAAAGATCTAGTTAAAGCTTTACATTTGTAACTTTTTAAAGATTTTCCCCTCTTCTTTTTGTATCTTTAATCAAAGGTTATAAATGTGTAAGGGATGGCTGTTGCCATGGAAATATGCAGGCCAACATCTCTCTGCAGGAACCTCAAAGCTCCCATCACCACTGGGTGCCATGTAATGACAGGGTCACATTAGCACCTTTGACTCCCAAAGTACATTTATGTGCATTAGAAATTAGCACAGCTGACTCCATTCACCTTCCACAGACAAACAGCAACTACTCCAGCTCCACAGACTCTCAGCTGCACTTGCCCATTCCCCAGGACATGATCCCAGACCTGTTTCAGCACCATCCTTCACACTGCAGCAAATTGATCTTCAGTGTGCACAGACCGCTTGGCAAACACTAAGAAGAAACCTGAGAATGCAGAGGCTATCAGACACTTCACCTGATCAAGAGCATAATTTCATAATCTGTTGAGAAATTTCTTTTTCCAAAGCAATTGACGTATAATAAATCTGCATCTTATTCCATATGATGAAGGCACAGCTATGCGGAAAAATAGAGGCAAACATGCAGCGACAGGAACGAAACTGTCATAAAATCTATTAGAGAACAGAAGAGAGACTCTGAATAATGGTTGGCTTTTGCCCTGGTGGCTACAAGTCCTAAAGCCTCAGTAGAATTCCTGAATATCAGCATGTACCATTTGATGCACAATCAATTTATGCACATAGGAGGCCCCTTTCAAAGCAGATGCAAGCAGAGGGGTTTCTTTTATTTTAAATCAATTCCAAAAAGGCATATTCAACCATTTGAGCATGTCCTGTTATCAGCATCTTAATACTGTGAGCAAATACACACATTTAATTTATGCAGTCACATGTTTGTATGAAATAGAGATTTGTGTCACATACTCTCTGACATTGCAGTAATAAATCCCTTAAACTTATAAAAGATTGAGGATGCATTTAGAATTAATTTATTTTCATATTTGAAGACAGAAACTATTTCAATAGTGTCTACCCTCATTAAAAACGGCCAGTCAAACATTTCAAACCACTAATATTTCGTGAATGTATACATGCAGATTGGTTTTTATTTTTAATTCTTTGGAGAGAGAAAACTGCACACAGAGGAAAGCTCTTAAGCCTATGGAAAGGTCTGTCTCACATATTTATCATACAATCCCTCACAACTAATCCTAGTGCAAAAGAAGTGAAATGAAAAGGCCATTCTGCATCTCACTTACCTAGAAGACAACCAAGATGACCTTTCAAGGCAGTTTATTCGCTGAGTAGAACCTATTTATATTCAACTGAATAGCAATTATTTCCATAGGGCCAAACACCTAAACATTTAACAGCAGATTTGTAACAACCCTAATAATCTCAAAAACAAAAAGGCAGTCGTTCTCTCATTTAAGTAAGACTAGATTTTAACAGTAAAGAAAAATTTAATCCCTGCTTCTTAGCAAAATACAGATACTTTTTAGTGGTTTTTGTTGTTCTTTCATTTTCTTGGTGGAAGAGTATTAGTTCCATTGAAGGTAGTTACTTTCTTTACTTCTACAGTTCTGAGGGAGGACTGATTTTCTGGCAAATGGACCCTTCAGGTAGGGTACATCTACAGCCAAATACAGATGGGGATCTCTGTGGGCATACACTTGCACCTCTCATTATAGCCTTAGTAATTATATGCAATTGCTGAATGGAAACAGGAATGCCTGATTTCTTGCCTCTGCCCATTTTACACACTTTTTGTGACATAAAATAGCATATACATGGTAGAGGGAAAAAAAAAGCTTTGGGCACAGCATTGCTCCAGCAGACTACTATATCTGAAGTGGCCAACTAAAGCATCACCCTGTTACTACTGCAATTTTTTGTATGTTTTTTTGTTTGTCTGAGATTTTTTCTTTGGTGTTGTGGGTGTTGGGTTTTTTTTTGTTGGTTTTTTTTCCACTTGTTTCTGAGAGATGTCAAGACAGTCTGCTTGTGCAGGGCCCCAGTAAACCTCTGCAGGCATATCCCCAACTTCAGCTTCACTCCACCCACACAAACCTGCTGGCCACTTTTGAGCCCCTATTATTAACTTCTGCATGCAGAGCACTCATCTGTTTTTAAATGCTTTGCAGAGAATTCTTACCATACTCAAGTACAGACTTACATATAGCAATATCTCATATTAAGAATTAGAGTCTACCAAGAACATCCAAGATGCAGCTTAGAGAGAAGGACAATAAATATTTTATAAGATTAGGCTGAGAGAATATTGATTTTTTCAAAGCCAGTCATTGTACCCGTTGGTCCAATGATCAGTTTAGACTCTTTCCACAACTCTGTCTTCCTCACATCCTCAGGCACGCAAGAGAAACCTCATCTGGATTCACTGAACAGCCATGTGGTCCTTGTATTAACAACTAGGATTTTATTCCTTAAATGTGTTTTAATAAATGTCTTCTGAATAAATCCAAGCATTACTAGATGAAGTAAAAGCACAGAGAAGGGTATCTGTAAAATGCCATACTGACATACATTCTGACAAGTCACTGTAACTCTAGCAAAAGAACAAGTACTACCCATGTGCACATGACAGTCCCTAATGCCACATGGCACAGCCAGTTTCATCTTCCCTACTGTAACAAGAGATGACCTGCAAATGAGACAGGTTAAATAACGCATTTTTACAGTGATAAATTACCAAATTCAGTGTGTCCTCACACAAACTTTGACAAGTATACATCATGCTAAGCAATACAAGTGACAGTTCCTCTTGGAAGTACTTCAAATGTACAAGTTTAACTACAAAAAACCTAAATAAAGCCCAGCACAACTTCAATTACCTGAATTAGAACACAAATTCAGTGTGCCTTTTGCATTTTAAAAGTCTATATTGTTCCATTCTCCTCAGAACACGTCAAAATTACACACGGAATTCAAATACAAATCCAAAGGCTTGCACATCTCTAGGTCTCTTCCCTACATCCTGAATTGTTTATCCAGTAACAAACAACCATAACTCATTATCTCATTCAGTGAAAAGAAGAACAAAGACATTCTATAAAAACAAAAAGCCTCCACATTTCTATGCATCTCTTTGTATATACAATGACTACGTTCATACAGTATTATTTGTGTATTATAAAAAAAATAAAGCACAAATGAGCATATACATATAAAAACAATTATTTGGGGCAAGAAGAATGCCTGCTTTATACTGGGAGAAGGAGCGGAACTCAGCAGAAACACAGTTAAAGCTAGCCCTTGAAAACTACTCTTGAAGGAAACAAGAACTATAATCACATTTCATGCATTTTTCCCTCTACTCCTCCGCTCCATCATTTGCAATGCATGCAAATCTGTGTGGACCTGGGGGTTTTATCCAAGCACAGAGGAACACCAGCCTCCCCACTCGGTCTCACCTCACTGCCGCTCTGTCAGATCTGCTTTAGCTTTCAGGCAACCTCTGTCTCTGTTGCACACACCAGCAAAGGAGCTAACCAAGTCCATAGAAGTTTCTACTCTCCTGCCTGCTTTCCCAGCCAGAGTTGAACATTTCCATAAACCTTCCCCTGCTTTGCATATCCTTTTCTGTCTCACAGCTGAGTAATCAGATGCACTAACAATGCCAAAATTCCCCAACCCGCCAGTTCCATATATTTCCCAGTCATTTCCGTATCAGTGCTCCAGCACCTACACATCTGCTCAGCATGCACAATCCCACACAGGAAAACATAAGCAAGTCACAAGAGAAAGGGAATCTGCCTGTCCTTGCAATGAGGCCAACAGGTACTAATTTTGCAGCAGTGTTCAATCCTCTTTGGCCTGCCTCATATATAGGCTAATACTAATTTTTTAAGAGGATCAATGCAGAAAATGCCTGATGGATTATGTGTTCACTGCTGTACAGGAACAGAGAGAGAAAGAAATAGGTGGAAAAGCAGGGAAAGACAAGAAAGTGGGTACACTATTTCTATATTACCAAGAAACTTATTCTGAACTTGATACATGGGCTTCAATTAACTTTATTGTCTTTAGAATAAAGTTCCTTATCTGCTTACATCTATAGTCCAGGTTTTTATTACTTTTCCGTCTGTTTTTTTATCCCCCTCAGGCCACAGAAATGGTCCCCTTGGTATGTAAGAACATCTCTTGAAGTAAAGGCTGCTGTTTAATGCTTTAAAGCACTTACTTGTCAAAAATCTCAGTTAACAGTACTACAAACAACATGCATGCCACTTCATTCAACAAAAGTCTGTTTCTCCACCACACCAACATTAAACAAAAAAAACAAAAGCAAAAAACCCAAATTCAAAACAAAACACAAAAAAAGAAAAGGAAAAAAACCCCACTGTACGAAAATTAAGTTTTTCCTTATTTATGCATGCCATTTTCAGAGACATGCTCATACACCAAGAAGCTCACTGCAGCACAGCTTGGTGTTGCAGGGAGCAGGAGGGGCCAGGTCAGCTCCCTGACACCCTTGGTTAGCACAAGTGGAGCTGAACACACTTCCTGCAGGTACTAAGCTTCCTCATAGTGAAGGCAGGCTGCAGCAGGACCTCCAAAAAGCTGAATAGTCCTTTGCATTCCTGGTACTCTACAGGCAGATAAAAGACAGAACATAAAAACTTTTTGGCCAGAATACAACTAAATGCAAGACTTCATAAATCCAGTTCTGGATAGCAAGATCTGTAACTTCCTCATCCAGCATGACGGCACACATTAGTCTAAAATATGAGGTGCTACACTTTGTAGCTGAAGAGTTTTCGTAACTGAAAAAATAATTTTTGTTCCTTTCACTAATTTATCCAAGAAACAAAGAAAAAACCCTGATAGCAGAAGGAAAACAAATAAAACAGCTTCCATAACTTGCCTGCACAGCTACATCCATGCAGGTCAGTTAACTCTCCAGTGGAAGCTGTAGCAGCAGCCTTTAGGCATTCCCAAGCTCCTCTTGGTACACAATTAGTGTGTGCTCCACTGAAAGGCAATTCTACAGCCACTTCAACTTCCCAAAACTTGAGACACAAATAATATAAGTGGGACTTCCCTTATTCTTTCCTATACACTTCTAGCTATCCACCTAGACACTCAAGCACAGGACTATGCAAAGCCAGATGAAGAAAGTCTTATAAAAGGCTGCTGTGTCATCAGAGAAATGACTAGTTAGAAGGAGGAGGAAAGCTTCAAAGAAAGAACAATCAAATAAAAAGCCAAAAGCACTTCCCAGCTCCTTGTTTATTATGCAACTTCTCAGCTGGGCATACCTTTCTTCAGCTAACTAAACATGGCATACAACAGCTAAGTATACAAGGCACAACAAAGAACATCCTTCCTGAAGTGTTTAATACCAGCACAATAATGAAAACCTGAATTCTTCCTTTAAATTTCCAACACAGTAATTTATATACCCATGTTAAAAGAAAAAAAAAAGGAACCCTTATCGATAATTCAGGGAAGTTAATGACCTGCTTTGCTTTTTTCTGTTGTCATCTTAAAATCTCCAACCTTATTATCACATGCTATCCAGAAGTATTTGTATCATGATTTTTTTCTAAAACCAAAACATTGTGAAAAATTCTCTCAGTCACATCTATAAGTAATTAAACCTCAGTTTAATACATAGCACATTAGATCAGCAGCTACTCATGAACAACATTTTCATGGTAATGTACCTTCTTCAGAAACTACTTTTCAACTCATTTAAATCACAGAATATGAATTCGACATGATCCAACACTTCAAAACGCTGAAGGCTTATAAGAAATGTTAGTTAACCTTGGCAATTATTTCAAGTTACCTTTGCACAGCCAAAACCAGGATAAAAAAACTCCACCTCTGAACATACTTTATTATCTACAAAAAACCTATTGCAATAATTGTGGCTTGAGATTCCATTTTTCCTGGAGAAAACCAAAACTAAAGCAAAACTGGCATAATTCAAAGGCAACATAACTATGACAGAAATGCTCCAAGATTTTATTTCCACTTATTTAAAGTAGAGTCCCACTTTGGAAAGTCATCCTTAAAATCAGAGTATGTCACAACTATCTACCAACTTATGCCAACACCTTTTACAAAGTAGGTGACATATGTGAGTATTGCATCTAATGCTACCAACCCAGAACAAGAATTAATTTTGACATGACTGTAAGAGACCTGCCACTTACTTCACTGCAAGAAAACATCTAAGACAATGTATTTTAACACCAAAACGTTCATTTGACACACATCCCCTAAGCCAGCTGGCAGAGGAGGTGAGTGTACCGAGTTCAGTGCAGTCTCCAACTCCAGCCAAGTGGCCTGGGCAGATGACAGCTCCTCTCCACCTGCTCCTCAGTAAGTGGCTGCACAAAGCAGGTAACTGTGAAGCTCAGGTGCACAGCAGGCAGTCCAGCAAGGGAAGTGCCAGGACATCAGGAACACCTCTTCTCCTTGCAGAACCTTCAAGTGGTTTAAAGCCACACATTTTGGCAGGGTACTGCTGTATCTGTGACACCAGGTTAACAGAAGGTTATCAGGTGCTCAGTGGAATAGCTGTTTATAGGGGGACAGGAGGAGGAGAGGGGACTGAATCATAGTACCAGTAAAGAGAGGGCAACACAGCATATTAAATAAAGTCTGTGGGCACACCTCTACTTACAGTGTCCAGACAAACCTGTGAATTGGTGTTATAGTTTTGGAAAAGCTTCATTCACATCAAACGCTTCATCTGCTGCTACCGCCCTCTCCGCCAGCTACAACGGTTTTCGTTTCAAAAACAAAAATTAAAAAATCAGCTACAGACCTATTTTGGGAGGTATGAATGCAAGCAGCTTTTGTCACCAGACTGTAGCAACCCCTGGCTATCACAAAGCGTACATAAAGTAATTGCTTCAGAGGAGGGGGGGACGGTGAAACACTTCCTCTCCAGGTCAAAAGATCTAGTAAAGACACGTTTCATCTATCAATCCAGCACCGCATTTACAAAACTTTTTTTTTGTTTTTCCTTTAAGAACATATACACAGAAACACATTCTCTTGCAACTCATTTGCTTCCAGTGGAAAACTCACTTGTACCTCAACTGTGCTACCAGAAAGAATTATGAGTGCCCCTCCATACACAGCCTGCTCATTCCAGGCAGCACACTGTACTTTTTCCTGCACAGCAGGGAACATGACACGTACAAAGTTTCACCCTACATGAGACAAGCGATTCTCTCTCCTACAGTGCCCCTTTCTAACAGTTTGTAAATGATACTCCCACTCCGGCAGGGGCTCCACATTTGCCATCCATGATGCAGCCGGCACGGCCTCCTTTAGGTGCGCTTCGTAACTGCCTGAGCTCGCACTCTTTCTAATAAAAGAGGTCATTAAACAGTTCTCTAACAAAACCTACACAGAGGTATCCAAAAGGCACTATGGTATTAGTAGCTACTTCTGAGCCTGATGGCCACCAAGGCGTCAACAGCCTACCTGATAATTATTATAGCAACTTTTTTAAAAGAGGTTTTAGTACTATATTGATTCCCAGAGCCTACTAGACGTACTTCAGTGTTAACGGACTTAAAGGTTATGTTTCACATTTTTCAGCCGAAATAATTCCCCGCAAGAGGTACATGATAATAAAGACATGAATGAAGACAGGAAAATGTTTCAGCATTAAACGAAAGAGCAAACGTGAAAAGGCCCTTCAACCTGCAGATCCATCAGGTTCCCTCCCACACCAGGGCAGGAGCAACTCCTGTTTCCCCCCCCGCCCCCTCCCCGGCAAAGGCGGGCATCTAACACGAAAGCAGCTCTAACAATGAAGTTACCAAGGCTGCATTCATCCACTCAAATCCTTCTCCCTTCAATGCCAATGATGTGTGTAGTTTCGTGTACATGAAAAACACCACCCAACAGCCCACACCTCCGGGAACCAGTGAAGACATCCACTCAGAACTAGATCAAGGGCAAATGGGGACAAGAAAACTGTCACTTCATCCATACCTTGCAAACTGGGCACCTCTGTGGAGACCCGATTTAAATTTTCTTGACAGCTGAAAAATAAAACAGCACACAACAGCTCTTCAGAACACATGTAGCCGACTCCCCAGCATCGCGCACACAGCACAGAGTCCTGCTCTTCGCCAAACGAGGGACGGCGGCTCCCAGCAGACAGCGGCCTCCCCGAAGCGCCCGGACACGCTCCGGGCAACCTGGGCAGCTGGCACTTGGAAACCGCTCGCTTCCCAGCGGGGCGAAGGCGCCTCGCATCCGTCCTCA
>VWZD01004632.1:12824-27693 GCA_013396695.1 Sakesphorus luctuosus
CCGCCCCGGGCACGCACCTGGCGGAGCCGCAGCGGGCGGTCGCTGCCGCGAGTCAGCGGGGCTCAGGGGCGGCAGGAGAAAATTCACATTTATAAATCTGGCAGCCCTCGCTCATTTGCTCCTCCTCTCGCCTCGCTCCAGCCGCGCCGCGGGTGGGGGCTGCCAGCGCCCCGCGCCCCCCGTCCGCACCCAGCGGCGGCCCGGCCCCGTCTGGCGGCAGCATCGGCTGCGCTCCGCCCGCCCGGACCCCCCGGCCCCGCACCCACCTNCAGGAGGAGTTGGTGCCCGTGTGTAACTAGTTTGGGTTGCCCCGCAGTATGGCGGCCGAGCGGCGCTGGGGGCGGACCCGGCCCTGGCTCCCGGGGGTCTGGCGGAGGGGCCGCGCTCGCCTCGATTCTGCCCTTGCCCTGCCCTGGCCCGCGCCCGCCGCAGTGCCCGGTAACGGCGCGGCCCGAGGGCTCTGGCTCTGCCCCGCCGCAGGTCCCCCCGCGCCCCGCGGGCTGCGCGCCCTGGGCAGCCCCGAGGCGCCTCTGCCTTTGCAGGTGTGGGGCCGCGGTGCAGCCGGGCCGGGGCCGGGGCCGTCCCGATCCTCGCACCTAGTGCCACTTGTCGCATTCCCCTGCTCCTCCCCCTCGGCTCGGGCAGGATGGATCCGCTCGCCGAAAACTACAGAGCAAACTGCGTCTGGGATCCAGCTTCTCGGCACCACGGCATGCGAGTAACTTCTATCGAAAGCAGACTGTAATGGAAGTAGTGCACCTTAAAGCATAGGCTCGCCTAGGTGACGGCTTGACGGTAGTAAAAGAGGAAAGAAAACAGATCAGTGTCTGCACAGATCTCACACGATATACTTGTGCTGCTGAGTCATTGAGGAGTTATTGATCACCGTCATGTCCGCGCACGCCTGGTGTGACTGTTCGATGAATGACAGGAACCAACACATGGGTGACTGGGCTTTGCGTTTTATTGCTGTGGAACAGGTGATACTCGGTGTCCTCGGATTGATGCAGCTTGGCTAGCAGGAGTCATTTAAGCAAGACTGAACAAAAATACTTTGTTTATGGGCATGCTTTACTGCTGATCTTTTAATTCCAGCATTACACAATACGTAGGTAGTGTTACAATAACATGACAGTCAATTTCTAATGTCTGTAATTCACATTAGCTATAGATAAGAAATCCTGTCAAGAAGAAATTACTCAGGAAATGGAGCCTCTTAAACACATAGAGTTATAATGATAACCTCAGATAGAGAAGGTTTAAACACAAAGCAAGACCTGTCCACCTTGATATTTCAGGATCTTTGAAACAGTAGGGTTGGAAGGAGGCTATTACCAAAGCCAGCAAACAGTTTGTTGTGTGGAAAACATTGGGGAATCCACTTGCCTTCATAATGTTTTCAAAATGGTGATTTAGCTTAGGCCAGCTTAAAATTGGGCCCTCGGTATCCATGGCACTGTTAGCATCAAGTATGGTCATATGCCATCAAAACATTGGATATGAAGCATGGAGAAGAAAGGAGTCATACCCAGCTCTGGGAGGCAACAGCAACTGGGAGCAGAAGGGGCTGAGGAGGCAGGGCCTGCCTGGAGTGGGGAAAAGCGCTTGTGATGATATACCTAGGTCTTAACACGAGCGTAAGAATGAATCAAACATTGAACCCCTGCCAGCAAATCCATAGTGCAAATACAGTAGCAGCATAAAAAATCCTTATCATAATTTATTTGGGCAATTGCTGTAATTTACACCAGCAGAATAATAAGCTGCATCTCCTTTGGGACTGGCTGCTGGTATTAACATGCTAGCAAAACCCTTACAGACAAGACTTAATGCATCTCCTGGGAGATAAAGATAAGAAATTATATTCCAGAGGAAGAAAGAAAGATGCTTTCTAAATCTCTTTCACTATTTACAATGTGTAGGCTAGGTCGGTTCTTAGCACCAAGTAGGAAAATCACAGGGATTTTGTCAGGTTTTTCCCAGGGAGCCTGTGTCAGCACAAGCTTTCAAAAACACAGAGCAACACAAAGTAACTGGAGCAAAGGCTAGCACTTAGACAAAATTTCCATTACTTCTGTCTCCATCCAGATTAGATTTCATGACGTTTAAGAATTATATTGTTCATTTGTATAATGTAGTTTTCAGTCTCCATTCTCAGTAAAACCTGCAGAGACTTGCAGATTGGGAGGCTGGAGGTATACAAGAATTTGATATTTGGACCTGTCACATACCAGATTCTTGATCACATTCAGGATGTCCTTTCAGGTAAAACATGCTATTAAATGGGATTTGCTGAGCAAAAGGAAACATTATAATAATAGAAGTGCTGGGTACATACAGCTAGTAGCATGAATTGCGCCACTGAAAATTCCTACTGGTTCCAATTATGAGTACTGTCTTTGATGTGACTTAGAAACAAATTCCCTCCAAGGTATGATGAACTCAAATCTGGGAGGTTTCCAAAGATCTGTGACATTATTTTGGATTGTATGTGAATTAGTGATGTTGGGATAAACACATTTGTCCTTGCAGTAGTTACAACTGATGTTGTTTTTTTAAAAAAGATTATCAGCTTTCAAATACTGCATGCTGCAGCAATGAGATCATATAATGAACAATTATTAATACGTGTTCACAGCAATTCCATAATGAATATTCTGAGAACATGCAGGAAACATGCTTTAAAAAGCCTCTACTATAAGCATAATAAAATCTTCAAATGGACACATAATGCATTCTGCAAAGTAATAATATGTAAAGACTGCCTCAGTCGTAGTAAACCTAGTTCAGACAACATGTTGAGGATTGAATATACACATGGTATTTTATGTCTAGGCAAGCTGTATCAAACCTGTGCCAGGAAGGAAAAGAAAAAAACAATTAAGCAGGGAAAAAGTTAAAGAAAGCTGTAATAACTGAGTGTCCTCTTAAACCTGAAGTCCTTAATTGAACTCAGGAAGAAATAACTTGCAGGGTAGAAGATACCAGAGTTGGGGATGAGAGACCAACATTGGCTCAGAAGCCAGGTCTGAGACTGAGGGCAGATCAGTCCAAGAGAGAGGGAACAGGTGGTAGGTTTTTAGCAAGTCAGTGAAAAAGGCAGTCAATGTGCCTGGAGGTTTGTAAACCAATATATAATGCAGTGAATAGGTCAGTAGCAGAGTACGTGAGCGAATTAATAGATGAGAGGATAAAAGAATAAATAGTTGGGTTGAATGACTACGACTGAACAATGTCAAAGTTTCTTATATTGGTATTAAGGCATGGCTTTTCAGATCATTTGTCATTGATATCAGCAAACATTAGAGGAAAACAACCCAGAGGAAAAAAAAACCCTTTAACAATCTTGGGAAAATACCATGATAAGAATACAGATTTTAAATGTGTTTTACAATCATTATATAAAACCCAATTTTGGAAACCTTAATACAGAAAAATAAGCACCATAAAAGGTATTTGAAAGCACTGTCCAGTAAATTCATTTTGATTAACATTATCAAACTAATAGAATTGACATAGATCTAGAATTATTTGCAGAGTAGGAAGATACCATTAACTCTTTATCCTAGCTAGGAACCTGATACACAACATCTCAAAGTGATTTGTACAAGATTATACAGTAAGTCAGTGGCTGAACCACAGACAGATAAAGACTTGACCTTTTTCTGTTGTATCTTCCCCATCAAGCAGAGAAAATGCATTGCCTTCACTTTTGTAATTACAGAGGCAGTGAAAGTAAATTATAATAGTCGAGGGGTGTTATCTCCTAAGCTTGGGGTTTTGGAGGTTTTTTGGGGACTGAACACTTCCTATATCATTATGGATAAATGTAACAATTATGCAGAGGATACACTTCTGAGACTTTAAAACTGTCCCTTTGTTTACCATGTGTCTGTTTGTATATCTGAAACAGCAGAGGAGGGAGCTACGCCAGTGCTACACAGACATCTGCATGTCGATTATATAGTGCAGAGGAAGTTCATGACTGGATGATGTGGCAGAAGAATGTCTTTTTTTCCACTTTTGGTGGATTCAATGCCTAAGAATGCCATAAAGGTCACAGAGAATATTTTCCTTTTATTTTATTTTCTAGTCAGGAAGCTACACTGTAAGTTATTTTCTCACTAGCCTCTGTTAAGTCCTACCTCTGTTAAATTTCTCTGCAAAGCCTGTTAAAAAGTTTGCTAATGGGATAAGGGACACAGTGAATTTAAGGAAGGATGGCAAAAGTGGTAGGGATTTCCCTTATTCTGGTGCTGTATAAGCATTTGTATTTTGAAATGAGGTATCACTAGCAAATTACATTGCTAACACACTTTGCTCCTAGACAAAATAGCAACAACAAATTATTATTACTACTAAATTAATTATCAAAGTAATTTTAGTATTAAAAGCCCAAATATTTTGCATTGATTATTTTCACTTATCAGTGTCCAAACACAGAGCCTGTAATTCTTACTCAAACAGCTAAGTTATGTGCATAGGTACAAAATTAAGAAACTAACCACTCAGCTGATCTTTTCATAGGAAGCTGACATGAAAAGACTTAGGATCAACAGTCAGTGAATAATAAATGAATGCAAAAAACCACTTCATCCACTCTGCATAGTGGAAGAAATGCATGGGTTAGTGAAGGGGACATAACATGTTTATTAATGAGAAAAATAATGAAAAAGGTGTCAGCAGTGCCTGCCTCAAGGGACAAGGTCAATGAAGCAACATCAATAATGTAGTACATTAAAAATAGTAAAGAAACTAAAACTCAACATACTGATTTTCATATTTTTTGAAAATGCAATTACATTTCCAAAAAAATCAAATTAATGAAATTTTTTAATGGAGTCATCACCAATCACAGGCATTATTTCTGATTACATGTTTTTCACATCTTTTTTGTATAATATCAATATCAAACTATGGATGTGGGGTTATTGTGCTTCTCATAAATAAATATGAAACTAGAGAGGTAACAAAGGTGTTCTGTTGTTAACACAAGAAAAGCAAATGTAGGGTTTGACAGCAGTGGATTGAGACATTTATAAACTTTATACTAAGTTTGTAGTTTTCCTATATGAACCCTGTATTTTTATTGCCTGCACTATTACAATACTTTATGACATTTCCATATTTTTCACATTTTTCATACTTGTTTTTATAAACTAATAACTTCAAATCACACTTCACAATTACAAATTAAGGAATGGAATTATAAGGAATTTTCCTGGGGACAAACTTGATTGTAAAAGATAGTAGCCACAGACCTACATCCTTTATGAAGTGAGCAAAGAGTTTGCCTTTTCATCATTCAGCATAGCTTTTAAACCCAATTTCTTTCCATACACACCAGTTTACTTGAAGAGAATCATAAAACTGGTGGGATTATTTGACTTGTACCAATGCCTGTAACTTCTGCTAAATTGCTCAATTAAAAGAATTACTCAGCTAAAACCTGTAGGCTCCAAGTTTGGACTTCGATAGGAAAATAATCTTAATGTTAAAAGGTACCTCATAGTTGTCCTGTTCTGGTACTGGTCATCTTTGTTAAGTAATGCACAAACCAATTGGTTCCTGTCAACACGCAGACATCAGTGAACCTGCAAAATGGGAAGTCAGCAATGGAAACATACTGCGAATAAAAAGTGAAAGCACACTCCTCTCCTCTCCTTGTATGCCCTTTCTTCTGTCCTCTTTTTTTTGTTTTGTTTTTTTTTTTGGTGTGTGTGCAGGCCTCCCTTTTCACTCCCAAAGAATGCAAAAACCTGATGTAACTTGCTTTTGAAACTAAGGTACCAAGTTAATCTAGTAACCACCCCTGTGGCTGAACTAAACCAGGTCATGATTTCCCAGTGTGATGTTACAGGGACATTTCTTTCCTGCCCTGCAGTAAGGTTTTCCTTTCCACTGGTTGCTCCTATTAGGGTTCTGTTACTTCATATGGAGAACAAAAGCTAAGGATCCAATTGCCTCATTTTTATAAATTAAATAAAAGGACATACAGTACCAGAAATGATGGATTTTTCTAAGCTGATATGAGCAATTTGCAGCTATCAAGACCCTCTTGGGGAAACTGCTCTGTTCCAGAGAATAACAAAATGAAAAATAAAAGATAGGATGGAAGGGACCAAGGATAGTCTTTGACAAGAGACTCACAAAGACAGAAAAGATTATTTTAAGTGTGCAGAAATTTGGAACATTTTATAGACTTTCTAAGACTTGTGTAACAATCTGAATATAAGTGCACAATTTCAAAATTCACTTCTATACCTTGCTGTCCCCCCAGAAAGGGGACAAATGCAAAAACTTTTGGTTACTGCATTTAATGTGCATTGAACTGTTTGGCCCTTGGGCTGTCATATCTGTCTGAAACATTCCCCATCTTAGAAGTTCTTCATTCGTGTTTCTGCAGAACTGCCAGACAATACAGAGAAATTAAAGAAAAATATATAATCTTGGAAGAAGAGGAAGCAAAAGTTTTATTGTAGTGCAAGCTGGGGTTTTTGTTTATATAACCCCAAAGTTTCTCCATTACTTATCATAAAAACCACTTGAAAGGGAAAAGTTTGAGTTACCATGATTAAATACTGATTTTATGCTTAAAATTATCAAGTTAGCCAAAATTTTTATCAATTAGCCAAATATTTTTATTCTGAAGTATTTCTTATTTTGAAGCTTTCAATTTTTGTTAGTTAATTAAAAAAAATCCAATTATCAATGAAGCAGTTTGATTCATCTAGGAACAATTTCTCTGTTGATTTTTCATTTTGAGTTAGCAACGCTTTGATAGCAAGGAAACAAGAAAGGTGTCCAAAATTCTTAGTAGTCTTCAGGGTAATACAACTTGATAGATAGCAAATAATGAATTTAAAAACCTGTTGGTTGCTCACATTTACATCTCATGATTTCATGACAGTGCAATGCAACTATGCAGCAAATTGTATTAGAGGTGCAGAGTATGTGTGCATTGCCATCCATAAGCTGGGCCAACACACCTGTGCTGAGGGCTGGCAAAACTGTTAATTCATAACCTGTTAGTTCTGATTTCGGTTCCACATTCTTTTATATGACATTAAAGTGATTTGTTATCCAAACAGCTGTCTCTCTATTCCTGCTGCCATAATGTTGTCACTGGCATACAGGGCAGGCAGAAAAGAGCATGGGAGGGCTGTACTGCGCATTGGGGCTTATGTGCTGGACAAAAGTGGAACCTCTTTGTTAAACCTCATTGCTGAGACACCCTGACTTTGCTACATTCAATCAGGTGCTCTTACCTATAGCTACTAACCTCAGGAGTGATGTAGAAGGTAGGGAAATGTAATATTTACCCTTTGTTTTTATTTGATTAAGATTTAAAATTTCTAATTATCTTAGGATGACAGAGGTAAGAAAAAGGCTAAGACAAATATCAACAAAGAAATTATGAAGGACATTATCAGCTGATAGCCACTGTGCTTTGTTTTGGCTTTAGGAATCAAAATAGAGAATTAAAAGTTTAGTAGAAAGCAAGCATCTTTAATAAGAAATATCCAAGATAACAAAAAAAAAGAGGCAGAGGAAAAAAAAGGATCTGAGAAAAACATTAGAAAAATGTAATGACTCAGCTGGACCTGTTATTTTTGTGTTTCTTGCATTTACAATATGTTTTTGCACTGTGATAAAGAAATAGATAAGAAATAATCTGTAATTAGGAGCAATAAAGAAAATTCACTCCCAGACTTCCTAGGGTTTTGAAGTTTGCTTTCAAGGGCTTTGTTTCTGGTTATTGTATCAGTCTTCAGTATGAGGGCAGGCCTGGAGTTTCCAGGTTCTGAGATTTGTTGTGCAATATGCCTAGGGGCAGACATTTTAAAGCAATGCTTTTTGAGAGTCACTGGCAGTCTGCTTACACTGTGTGTTCAGTCTGTATCTATTGTGTGCACTCTTTTATTGGAAAGAAGTACATGACCCTACAACAAAGGATAAGAATATGGTATTTATTGCTTTCCATGCCTACTTTTTCTTTGACCTTGCAGCTGAACAAATAGCTCAGTCAAAGAGAGTCTGAATGGATTTTAGGGATCAGTATCATATCAGTCCCTTCCAGTCACTGTCACTCTTCATACAGATCCTCCTGCCTTCTTTCTGCATGAAATCCTGTTGTTTGAGGCAAAGACATGCACAGCACCAGACTCCCTGGCTGGTGCTCCCTTACCTGGTCCACAGCCCAACCTCATTTGTTTGTCTGCAAGTTAGTCACTTGGAAATCATTTTATGCATAACAGCCAAGGAAGTCTGGTAGTATGAAATTAATAGATAGTATGTACAGTCAAAAAAGCAAACAGTATCAAAAGAGCCACTCATGAGTCTCTGTGTGAAGCAAAGAAAAAAGTAAGCCAGGCCCCAAATGCAACATGTTAAGGTATCTGCGGTTTTTGTAAGAATAACGGATGCTTTCACAAATGGTGATAGATCTTCCAAAGAATAAATACAGATCCAAAAAGCAGGCTCGGATTACCCATCTGTGCAGCAAATTATCAGTGGTAGGAGCTCAGAAAAAGAGTTCCAGGAGTACAGCAGGCCAAGCTGAGAAGCCACATCACCTCCAACCTCAATGCAGTGGACTAGTAACACAATATGCACTTGTACCATGTATCATTAAAGTTTCATGCAATGCAATTATTGAACACATTTAAAAATGAGATAACCAACTGCTCTTCCAAGGGATTTTAAGCCCCATGTCCAAGTTCTGGGGCATTATTGTCTTGTGTCCTTGTTGAATCTTGCCAATTACTTTGTTTCCAATTACATGGAGAAGGCAAATACCAGAATTTACACAAGGCCTTTAGACAAGACCCCTTTCTGTGCCTTATAGTGGCATTTTCTCATCTCTTTGGATGCAAAAGACCTTCCACTTCATGACCTTCAAGCCTTAGGCTGGCCAACAATTTCTGTAGGATGGTCTCATCTGTTCCCAGCTCTCCAATCATCAGCCGAATTTGATCAGAGAGGGTGGTGCAAGACAACCTGCCCCTGCCATGCTGAGTCTTATAAATGTGAGGGAGACCCATCTGCCCCTCAGTGTCACCCCCCTCCTACCCTTTTCCCGGGGTTTTAAAGTGTCACAGCCCCTCTCCCCTTTTTCTCAGCTGTGTTGGCAGTTCACCTCAACACCAGAGCATGTTGAGCAAAATAATGACTTGATACTGAAGAACAAAGGTTCAGTGCAGATTGCTTCATCTATGGCAAAAATTACAGATGTGAAGGACAACGTGTTCCTCCTAAGTGACACCTCCCTTCTCAGCAGGATTTGTGAAAATCCCTGCCAGAACAGCCTTTTTCATAGAGCTTACAAAGAAGGAAAAGGCATGAGAGAATGCAATTACTTAGAATGTTCACAGTTTTTTCCCCTCAATTTTTCCAATTCTTCCTCTGTTGTATGCTGGGCTTAACTGGTAAGTCTTGGCCAGTTTCCAGCTGCTTTATGACAAACAGATATAGCAGGCACTTCAGCATGGATTGGTCTTCTAGGGGCTACCTAGAATTATGCCTAGGGAAAAAGACAAACACCAATTTAAAAATATGTATTAGAATCCTGTTAAATCAGAAAAGGATTTTCATCCACATAATGAACACTCCTTCTGATGTTTCAGACTAAGGAAATTAAAGAAATTCCTCAAGAAGTTTTTCCTATGTTCTACAGTGAGCCTGGCTGAGTGGCTTATAGCAAGGAGTGCGTGAAGACTTTAAGGTAGTTTGGGAGTGCTGATTAATGATAATTTGAAACTGATTGAGCTCAGGTATATTCTTTGATTTAAAAAAAAAAAGGTTAACACATTGCTATCACTAATGTATGGACTAGTAGATTGACAGGAGGGTCAAAAGAGCCTGTCCACAATTCCTGTCCACTGACAGCCCTTGTGGAATATACTGGCCTCTACACTTCCATCTTCCTCCTGTCCTCAGATGTCCATTTGACCTTTGTGGGGACAGATTTCTCAAATGACCAAATGCTATATAGATACCCAGTCAATAGGCATGTTTGTTGTGCTTGTTTCATAATCTGAATGGAGTAGGACATGCTCTCAGATTCACAAAATACCTAAATGTATCCACCAACCAGAACTAATTCACAGTGTGAATTAATGAGAAGTAAAAGCTCAAAAAGGGGAAAACCAATGATTTTTCACCCTTTATTGTATATTGCTCTTCCTTGTTCCAAGAACAGCTCAAAAGGAGTTGCAGGAACTGTGATTTGCATTGCTTGGCCTTGTTTATACATGTTGTTAAACCACTCTCCATGCTGGTTTAGTTACACCCAGTACCAACACCCTGGATGGAGGGGTGTTGGTACTGAGTTTAATGCAGGATTTTATGAGGCAGTTTAGGAAGTTCAGAGCCTTATGTGCTAGGGTTTGTGCCACAGATAACAGAACAGCTTGTTTCACAAGGAGCTGTGCAGTTCTCTCTTTTTGTTTGTAGGATTTAAGGATTAAAAATGATTGATCATTCAGTCTCACCCTGTGTGTCACAGAGGTCAGTGAACTTGGCCAGGGTTTGCTGGAGCAAGCACAAATGATAAACATAATTTTTAGTCCTGGAGCAGGTAATCTTATTTGAAGACAGAGTAAAGATGGCAGGATGCAACTCTCTCCTCCAAGTTCAAAATTAAATACAGTGTTAAGCTTGTCCGTCTGGTATTCAAAGTGAATGTAATTGCTTCTCAGAGTTCTGCTTTGAAGAAGAGGCTGTCAAGTTTTCACGATTATCTGGCCAGCACAATTCACAGACATGAAAGTTACATATAAATGTTTACAGACAGATATACATACCTACCATGCAAAATTGTTGTTCATCTTACTCTCTTACTTTACAAGACCAGGAAGGAGAAGAAATGCTTTACTGGTATATATAGCCTTATGAGCAACAAAAGATTGCATACAGTAAAATAATGCAGCACAGTTCTCAGGGGAAACAATGATGGTTTGATTGTTGGTTTTTCCCCTTCCCCACCATGGAGCCTGTATGTCTGAAAATTAAACACATGTGGGAATCAAACAGATTTCCTACATGCATGGTAATTCTGCAAGAGCTGGTGTAATGGCAGTGCTGCCTTAAGTTCTAACTAGCGTTTTTCGGGATCTCAACAGTGTGTGATTTGTTTAAACTCAGAGGTGATCAGCTAATGACCAACTGGACACGTTTTAGGAACTCAAGAAAATTGTAGCAATTCTAAAGCCTTTCACATCCTTCCACAGTGCTGCAAGCCCATGAGCCCTGTTGCTGAAGGCAGGAATAAGCTTAGGCAGCTTAGCTCAGCCAGAGTAATGAAATTACATGTTGCAGTTCAGTTCACCATGGTCAGTGCCCTCAGCCTCCATTTGGAGAATAATTTTCCTGATAGCAATTTTTCTCAAAGCTTGGTAATACCAGCTCTTGCCTTCTGCTAATCTTTGTAGAAATAAAATCCCTTATTTTCCTTTTTGATTAAACAAAGTATCTCACAAAGCCAAAATCACAAAGCTTTAATGGTATTAGAAAGAAAGAACAATAAATTTGTCTCTAACCTCAGAGACAAAAATACCTACTGGACTTGAGAGTGCAGAATAAAAAGGAAGGAGCATTGATTGATAACTCTCTAGGCATGAAGCTATCACGGGCACTTGGTCACTCACTGAACCTAGATGCAAAATGCATCTTCCCTAATGGAAATGTTATCACACTCTAGCAGTTTAATTGCTATCCATGGCTGTCTCCTTGCATACCAAATACAGTGAGTTCCTCTCAGAGGAGAAACCTCCCTGAGCATTCATGTGTATTAAGGCTACCAAGTGTTTGGTGATGATCCAATCTTGAGTCAGCCCTGCTTCTGGGTCTCTCGCCTCTCTCCCATTTTCTCCCATGCAGATGCATGCATCTGTCCTAGGTGTGGTGTCTGGGTTTTTTGCAGGTTTCAGGGTTTTTAAGATTGGGACATTTCCTCAAGCAGCTTTCAGCATGGCCACTGGAGTGGTCTCCCCACCAGAAGCAAGAATTGGGCAGGGGAGTGGAACAGGAACATCTTCAGGCAGTATTGCCACCAAATGCTCGGTATCATAAAACAACAGCCCAAGTAATTATACTTTTGTCAGCACTTCTCTTGATTTCATGGATTAGTACAAGGAAGACAGGCCATACTGGAAAGATCATGGGCTGTGATGACTAAGGAGTTAATTAGAGAGGACTGAAGCTCTCGGTACCTTCCTGGCTCTTGCCAGACCTACTACTGCTCTAGGCCACACAGAGAAGGCCAGAAGGTGAACCTGAGTGTGAAATCAGTGCCCTGCTGATGCTGTGGCATTCAGGGTCCGGGGAAGCTACTCCCTGAGGAGCTTCTCAGAAAGTCAAAGTATGCTCATGTGAGATTATATGGCTCTGACAGCCCTCCTGCCAACTCAGCCATCCTGTTTATGCATTCCTGGATGTCTTTATCCTGCTCTGCAAGGGTTTGGGTGGCTTCTTATCAAATTAATTTCTGATCTTTCAGAAGCTGTTATTCATTAGTAATGCAGAAAAGTTTCCCATGCACAACAACATTGTGAAACAAATTGGTACTAACAGTAGTAAATGCTTTATAATGTTCCCTTGTCAGGAAGATGGTGTGTTGCCCCACTGCCAGTTTTCAGAAACATTTTCATTTGTCAAGTGAAATGTAATAGTAGGAAGATGCAGTCTGAGCTCAGAAATCAATGCCTGCTGCTAACTAAGCTGCTCCTTTGGGAACTTGTTGGTATGAACCAGCACAATGATATATTGGGGGAATGATGTGTGAGCAGGTTTGCAGAAAGCAGTTACATTATGATATTACTTACTCTTTATGCAAGCATTGTAAAATTGTAAGAATAGCTTGTCTCTGCACAAAGTATTTTGGTGTAATTTGATTTTCCTCAGGATGCATATGTGTATAGTTACTGCTAGAACCAGAATTAACATTACAGAAATCTCTGTTTATTGCTAGCCTGTTATGGTGGAGTCTAAAATATTTGCACTCAATAGTTTATTTATAAACATTCTTTATCCTTTTTTGCTCAAATGGGATAAAGTCCTTACTTACAGTAAGTACTCTGCATTACTCAATCTTCATTTACTTTATATAATATCAGGCTTCCATCCTAGATGTACACTGCTAACATACAGCAAGTCCCAGCCTGACTTCTCAGTCCCCACTGGGTTAACTACGCAAATTGATATTAAGTGATAAGTAGCCAAAAAGCACTTTAACCCTTTCAGAGGAGGTCCATAACCGTGTTTCTTATGAATTAATATAGTAATTCATTAATAAAGAATAAATAATAAATAAGTTAGTGCATGCTAAATTAGTCTGTTAGAGAGCAAGAAAAAGGTTTTTACATGAAGCTTAGGCTGTTACAGAAGAAGGCGGTGAAGCATGCAGAAAATAGTGCTCTTGGCTTTGCCATTTTCACAAAGGAATAATGTGGGTTTTCTTTTTTAGAAAACTGTACAACACAGAAACTTTGAAGTTCCTTAGAGATGTGCTGTGAGCCTGGTAAAGTGCTCTTTCATTTGTGAAACACGTGTCCTTTGGAGCCAAAATAAGAAAGAAAGATCTTCAAGAGAGATGTGCACTGCATTGTACTGTTGTTGGTCTGGCTGCCTTGCAGAAATGTATGTAGTCTGTGGAGAAGGGTGGAGAGATTTTTTTCCCTTCCAAGAGCTTAATCTATGTGAGAGGTCAAGCTGCAGGGATAAATGAGATCCATGGCACTTCCAGTGTGTGTATTGGCCAGAAGACCCTTAGGAACTGCTTTTGTGAGTTGCACATTGTTTGAATGTTGGTTCTTCTACTTCCCCATCCCACCGTTCCCACCAAAAATTGTTTGTTATATTTGCTCTTTTCTGAATTTTGGTGCTCCTGGTGCTGGTCTTGGCCTCTTACCAAAAAGGCAGTGTGGAAATCACAATCGCATGTGACAGGGATTGCCACCTGCCCGAGTCTTGTGAGACCTCCTGAAGATCGCTGCCGGAATAATCTGGTAGAACTGGGAATCTGAATTTTAATGAAGGTTTTAGACTAGACAACAGTGCTGTAAAGAGATCCGATGGATGGGTATGGCTTGTGTAAGTATCAGTGCTTAACCTACAGCTATAAAAAAGGAGAGGAGAGCCTGATAAACAGTGACATTGTCCTCCCTGTAAGGGGGCATTAGCATGTACCTGAAGCTTGTGTTCACTACCTGCTTACATGTGAAAAGGCAGTTTGCCCTGGCACTTCAGGGTAATGGTTATGCATATTCAGCACTAAATTGTTTCGTTTGACATTACGAGTTCTCAGGTACAGCTTGAACTCCCAGAGCACGTTGCAGTGCAGGAAGGGATATCCCCATCCATACCTGCAGGGCTCGGGGAGGCCAGGGAAGCGCCTCTGTTTGCTGTGCCGCCGTGTTCCCGGCTGCAAACGCAGCGCGTCTATCCTGACCTCCGGCCCGCCGAGACCCCGAGATCCAGCCGGAGCCGGGAAGCGGCGGGGAGGGCAGGGGAGGGACAGGAGAGGGGAGAAGCCACTTCTGTGTTTAGGCCGTGCTTGCCTCTAATTTATTTTTGCAGAGTAGCTCGCTGCCTGCCTCTGTTGCGTAGCCAGATAGACCGCACCGACAAAGCTTTGGCAGAAGCATGGATCTTGCTCATTGCCTTTTTGGAAGAATTAACTGAAAAGCCTCCCTAAGCATATAAACGCCATGCTGGGAAGGAGGGGTGGTGAAGCATTGCATTACAAAACACACCGACTCAATATCAATTATATTTTGACTAAAATTAAAATAGAAAATATGACCTAACAGATAACAAGATGTGAATGTGCAAGAATTACCAAGGATGGCTAAGCTTTAGAAGATATTAG
>VWZD01004632.1:27698-66989 GCA_013396695.1 Sakesphorus luctuosus
TTTAGAAGATATTAGCAGGTCATGCTGATGCCAAGAACCTGAAGTTAAGCACACCTAGCTAGCACATGGGTTCTTCTATTTGGAGGAGCTGTAAAAATAAGGCTGTCAACACCTGAGGAAAAAACCCACTTTAATATGTATATTTATACATATATATATATATATATAAATACATCCTTAACAATTCATTCTTCTTAAAAATATTCAGAAAAATGTTTTTTCTCAAGGTAAGCCTGTTGCACGTCTATCACATGTTAGCTGGAAGATTTTTGATCTCAGAGGTTCCTTTTCTTTCCCAGCTGGTCTTTGAGTGTTATGGAGCAGAGCCATGAGAACATATCAAAAGCAAAGAAGTGCAGAGGCAACTACCAATAAAACTAAGTGTGTACAAAACCTGGGAAAAGCCAAGGAGATTTCCTAAAACGAATTGCGCAAACCAAACACCCTACGGCTGAGGAAGTTTCTGCTGTACCGACCTGGTACGAATCCACAAGTATCACTCCAAAGATACTGTAGTAACTGCTTCTAATGAGTGCAAACATCAGTATAATCACTGGTAAATACTGTTGGTGTTTAAAAACAAATAAAAAGCAGAGAGAAACAGATCAACTCTCTTCTCCCTTTGCAGGACCTGTCTGGACTGGCTGCCAAAACCCTGCCTGCAGCAGCTCCCCATGGGAGCACTATCCCAGCGTCCTTTCCCTATCCCTCTCTAAGACTGGAGCTCAGCCACTCCGTTCGTCTTCACCGAATCCCTCTCTTCCACCACCTGAGATCCACGTGAGTGCTGGAGGGAAGATTGGGAGTCCTTTTCCTTTTCCCTGGCATATACGGCCTCAGTGATTGAGCACATCCACCTTTTTCAGTCACTTCTGGATGTTAGCCCTGCTGTCCTCTATGGGACATTCTTCATTCTTGCTGCAAATGCTCTTTTTTACTCCCTTTATGTTATTACGATTATCCGCTAGGTTAGCTGAAAAAGTGCTGCATTCTCAGTGTTTTCTTTTTATACACTGAGGAAATACCCCTTCTCCAACAGTTTACTTGCTGTCCCCACAATGGACGAGATGGAGTTTGCTCTTAAGGATGATACTGGTTGCCCTTTCTTCCCAGAGTCATCCCGTAGATGCTTGCATGGTCCCCAAAGGGCATTATAACTTTTTCTTTTCTCCCTGTTGTCCCCATGATACAGCAATAAGTTTAAGGGACATAATTTCTGTTTCCTTCTACAACTATTGTAATGAGTCATATAGTCCCTGAGTCTAGAGATGGTACATTTTTCATCCCCTAAGTAGGACATTTCTGACAACCCTTCTTCTGACACCAGACCACTGTGCTAAGCAGCAATCTGTCATCTGCAGCTTTGGGCAGCCGTCCTGAAGAAGTGCTCTTGCACATGCTGGGAGCAAGTACAGTGACATGAAACTTTTGAGATTTCTCCTTCATTGGGTCTGTCATGTGTGCAGATTATCCACATTTCTGGGCACTCTGGGATGTGCTGGCCCTGCTGGAGAGATGCAGCTAGTCGGGTGTGGAGCATACTGGGCTGCCCTGAGACTTGGCCAGCACAGATGCGTCTGTCAGGGACATGCACTTCGTATGGACAGAAAATGAGGCTCACAAACCAAGTGATGCCAGGAAGTCTGCAACAGATTCTGGAAGAGAACCTCACCCCTGAGCACTGCACTAATGGTTTAAACCATGGTGTGAATAAAAATCAAACACAATGTCACCTGAAAGTGTGTAAGGCATAAAGAACTTATTTCTTTTCATCCCTTTTGATTCCATTGCCTGTTGTCCAGTACCTGTGCTCCGGGTTGACTTCTGAAAATCCTATAGTTGCCCAGTTGCATGGCAGAACAGCTATGGACATATCTGCTTTCATGAACTGTTATGTCTTTGCAGGGCCAAAACTCTATTTCTTTCACACTATAAAGCTATTGCAGAATTTTGGGAGATAGAAAAATATCAATCACAATTGTCTAAAAAGGAAATAATTTGAAATAGTTCTATAAATTTCTGGATCTACTGCACCTACTTGTGAAGTTTCTCTCTCTTGTTTTTTTTTCCTTTACTATGTGTCAGTTTAACTGAGAACACAATGTAGCTCAGACTGTCTACCCTATTAAAAATCAGTAGATTTTTCACTCATACTTTTTCCTTTGCTTATCTGCGGAGCAGATGCAGACCTATTTGCTTAAATCAAGGCTTATGATTCATCAGCACATCAAAAGAACAATCCCTATCACATCAGTTGCTTTTATTATTGCACCTTATCTCCATGATCTCCACTGCACTATTGCTGCAAAAGAAGGCCCCTTTATCACTTCCTTTTCCTCTGCTTTTAGTGGAACCTGCCTTAGCAATCAGAATAATAATGATTTATCTCCAAGGGAATGTGAATGCAAGCCAAGTTCCTTTGGTACAGGGAAATCAGTTTGGTATTGTTTACTCCCCCCCTGTGGATTCACCAGATGGCATCAGACAGCGTAATTTGGAATCTGTGCTCAGAAGAGAGGCAAGGCTGGAGCTACCAGAATCGATAATAAGAACTTAGCAGTAACAGTTCAGATCATTTTGAGGATATGGCATGTCTTTCATCTTTGTTGTTAAACATGCAAGGAAACAAAGCATGTTGTAGCACACCTCGAGCCCATAACATGGTTAATAAACTGGTTTCAACATGGTCATTTATGAATGATTTTGGCTGCTCTTCTAATAATTTCTTCCCCTGGAGAAGATGCTCTTCCTGGGCTGGGGTGGAGGTCCTGAGCAGGTCAGCAGAGAGGAGGCAGTGGGAAATGAGGCATTGCAGCTGTTTCCTTCTAGACTAGCACTGCTTGAATTCAGTAAATAGAGGATTTATATTTCTGTTCTTTAAATATCCCAAGCATAAATTATTCACTCAAAATACATCTGTTAAAGAAGAAGCACAACCAAAACAAGTGGAAAGCCTTACCACAGCCTGAACCAGCTACAGCTATACTGATCACAGCACAAAGCAATCAGTGTAGCCTGATGTCCCATGCCAAAGGGATACAGAAGATGACCTAATAGTTCTTTTCCATCTTGCTGCTGCTATTTTCTTATTTGAATTATTTTCAGGATAGATCCTAAACTAACTCAAGCTTTTCTGTAGTGAATGCTGCTGCATTGATTTATAGCTGCTGAGTGTCTGGCCTTTGAGGACTGTTTTAACCTTTAGAATATTGATTTCTCCTTTTATTTTCCCTGGTGCTGGGAGCAAGACTCTTGGTCAGGTCCCTGGTTGTGCAATATGCAAAAGTGTGGTGGTGCCGTGATTTGTAAAAATGAGTGACCAAAGAGGTGAAAAGTTCAGCAGCCTTTGCTGCAGCACTGCATAATCACTGTAAAAGGGGCCATAGCCTTCAAAAATCACTTGACAACAGTGTTTGCCCTGAGACCCATCCTGCTGCAGATGAGGGACCAGAACCAGAGGACAGAGCAGTCACAGGGATCCTGGGGGAGTGGGTCAGCAGGGCCAGAGTGGGCTCAGGGCACTAATGGGAAGGATGTGCAGACATTTCTGCTCTGTGCCCACTCAGGGCAGTCCTGCCTCACAGGTCTGATTGCTCCTGACCCTTCCTTCCTGAAACCATGGCACACTGCATCCACTCAGTCCTTCTCCCCTTCTCTGTGCTGCTGTCCTTTCAGGGCAGGGCTTCAGCTCAGCCCCAGCTGTCAAGACCCCTGGGGTGAGAAGTGACCAGAAAAGACAGAAACACTAGCTGAAAAGATTACTGGTGGCAGAGGAGACTCTATGAGGGTAACAGGAGCATGAGGATCAGGAATATAAAAATACTTTGCAAAGCACTAGTGGTCCTGATCTGCCAGCCAAGCCACCTCTTAGAAGGCATCTAGGATGGTGGCAGATGCTGTCACCCCAAAGGTGAATTTTCATCCTTTAAGGACAGTGTTTGTCCTGGTTCTATCAGTGCTGAGCTCCATCCTGACTGCTGAGATACCATGGAAGAGCCACTAAAGGTGAGGGAAGGGGAGAGGGAGAGAGCACCTGCTACGCCTTCATGCCAGCAGCTGCAGAAGGTGTTGGAATTTTTTGGAGACACAAATCATGCACAGGCTTATCATGTGACAGAGCCACCAAGATCAAAGAGTCTAGACTAGGAGCCTCAGCCAGTCCCCAGTCCTTATAGTGACTTGAAAGATGGCTGGCATAGCCAAAGAAGTGTCTGTCAGGATAAAATAAGTCTCACTATTTTAGCTAGGCCTGATGCAGATCTGCCTTTCTTGAAACTTCTAATTCCAACTATAGAGTATCTGTCATCACCACCCACACACACACTATTTCACGAGTGGTTGGTTTTCTAAAGGGAATGTACGCCTGCCTCGGAAACATCCCAGCAGAGAGACTAAGTTGCATGAAGACAGCAGTACTACATTATGCTGTCCTTCCTGTGGTTATCTATGTTGGTGACTTGTTATGATAGCAAGAAGTGGAATTCAGAGCTAGAAGTCTACCTGCTGTCTGTGTCCATTCTGTGTCCTCATTTTGTAACTGTCAAAGCAAGAAGTGAGCTTTGATTGATTGATTTTACTTGATGGGAGTGCTGAATTATCCCTCATTAAAGGCTTACAATGCAGTAAAAAAAACCCTGGAAAATCTCATATGTTCTAACTGGTTTTGACACCTTCATTAGGCATGCAGTGACATACATATTTGTATATGAGCACAGTACGTATTTGGGTATTTAGCTGACAGGGAAAGGGTGTGATTTTGTTCACATGCAAACTTGTTTGCCCCACATGTTAGTGTTCAGATTTAAGTAATGGAATGTCACAATGACTTTGTAAGACCTATACAGTGCCTACAGCTTGGTTAACCATCATAGAAAATCTGCCCTTCTCCCTGCAGGAAGGGATGCACAGCTCACACCACCTTTAGATATCTTTTCCACTGTGGTTTTTCCAGGTCAATCTGTCCTGGTGGTCTTGCAGAAGTGAGGGTATGCTGTGTTGAGGTTGATACCAAGCTGGCTGTCGCCAGTGGCTGGGTCTGGTTCCTGATGCACATAGGCAAATAGGGGCAGTGGGGCAGCAGTTTCTTCCCTGGTTCTGTGCTGATTTATAGTCCATGGCAGGCAGGCTGGTGTCATGTGCCTGCTTTTGCAGGACACAACATGGTGAGACTGTGGGGCAGCACTGCAACAGCAGCAGGTTGGGGCTTGATGGTCTGACTCGGTATCTTACAGCTGGTCTGACTGTGGGGGTTTGGGAGAGCAATCCACCTCCAGCCTGGTTGCAGGCACCCCACACACAGGTGATCTTCCTTCCTATATTGGTTTCTAGGTCCTAGTGCTTTCATCAGTATTTCCAGTCCCCTTGCTTAGGCCTTGGGTGTCTGGACATGCTCAGCTACGTATTTTTTATGCCTTTTCATCTGCAGGGTAGAGCAATGCCCTACTCATTCTGGCCCACTTGTACTCTTGACATTTAGGTGTGTGAGTAATAAAGGCAAGTGAGCCACTGCACCAGGATGAGCTTTAAACGCATTGTGCCAGTGCAGTTCTGACCTGTAACTGCAGGGAAGCCAGTCCTTACCACCTGGAGCTCTTCCCAGCACAGTGGATTCCAGTTTGCAAAGGGCTCTCTGGTTTAGAAATAACTTGGATGAATGCCTCAAAATGTCACATGCAGACACGTCCTTCCAGTGCTTTGAAACACCCAATTCTCACAGAAGCCAATTACCTATAATGCAATGCAGCTGGGAATCTGGAAATACCTCCTCTCATCTCCTCTTCTATTTTAATGTGCTCCCTAGCAAATGAAAGTCCAGAGAGGCAGGTAGCACAGAGTGCTGTGGCAGTTACACATTCTCCCAGAATTCCCCACTGCTTCTTGTACAGCAGACTTCCAAGCTGTTAGCATCATGAGAGTAACGCAAAGTAATCCTTTTTTCCTGTCTATTTTGAAGTTTGTGGTTCATTGGTTGGTTTCTGTTCCAGGTACTTTATTATACTGCCACTTGCATGAATTTGGCAGAAATAATGACAGCAAATGCATTGGGAAAGACATCTTGAAATTGCTACTATCTTATAGGTGCATTTTATTCTGTAAGTATATCCACACATTTCTAACATTTTAGGACAGAGGATGGATGCAAGCACTGCCAGATACGGATTTCACTTAGAATTGCATTATTACAGAAACCCTTTCCTATAATTAAAAGGTTTTCTATAACCTTACGAATAATAAGAGATTTTATTATGTACTTACTGCATTTATGCCTAAAATGCAAAGATTTTTTTTGGTTACATAACAGCTGTGACAGCCTTTTATTATGTCATCCAAAAGCATAACTGTTTGTTTGTATATCCAGGACTGTGGAAAATCTTACTAACATAGTCAGTATTCTGATCATCAGCAAAAAGTTAATATCAAAGCCTGAAATCAGAAGAAGGAAATCTACTCATCAGTTTGGGTTGGTAGTTTTGAGATTGTCTTAATTATTTCAAGTCCAACCTTAAAAAATGCTGAGGATTTTCAGCTTGCATTAAAATCTGAGAAGTCAATTGGGCTGACCCAAGAAGTCAGTCCCTGCTCAGGGCTGTGCAAGAGCAGACCTGAGAAAAGAAGAATTTCAAGAGTTAGATGCCAAGCCCCTGGCTGCAATGGCTGCTCTGGGGCTCAACCTGCCTGCACCACACATCAGTTCGGCTCCAAGACAGTAAAGCAAGAAAGCTTGTCAAGACAAAAGTACAGCAATATGCCATGGAAGAGAGGCCAAAGTACATGTTAAAACACATCTTTCTGGCTGCCAGGAGAGCTGCATAATTATTTGAGAGCACTGCTGTACAAAGTCTTGCTAAACAGGTCTTTCCCATTTTACTCACTAAATATGGTGAGTCCCATGACTGGGCTGCTTGCTGCTTAGTAAAGTGCAAGGCCTGTTAGTGAAATCTGATTTCTCCTCTCCTTCTTGCCTCCAGACTATGTCCTTTACATATTCTGAAGCAAACATATTTGGCTAATTCTGTATTATTTGTGATTCCTAAATGTTCTGCTGCTGTGAAATCAGCTCCTCCAACTCTAGTTCTGTATTCAGTTTACATCCTGGCTGTGTCATGGGATGTGTCAGCAGACAGATCTACCTGGAGGTCTGAGGCATCCTTGCTGTCTCACAGCAGCCATTGTGTACACCTGAAGAACAGTCTTTAGCTTCAGAGCCAAGAGCAAACTTCTGCTCCTCCCGTAAGCAAGTTCTAGTCAGCCACAGGGCTGTAGTTTCTCTACAGTAGTGGTTTTCCCCCGTGCTTTGCCCCGGGTTTTGTTCTTGCAAGGCTGTGACCTGACTGGGATAAAAAGAGATTTTCTTTACCAAAAGTCCTTTGACATTAATATCTAAACTAGAAAAATAATTAGAAGGATGCAATTCAAAAGGGAGCAAAACAGAGGCCTACTGGTAAGGGAACCAGGCAGCTCCATATCCTGGATGTGTGACCAACATCTCTTGTTACACAGAAACCAGATATATGTCTAGTTATACATACACAGAAACATCTTCTGGAGCAAGATCTAGAGCTCAGGTCTGCCAAATTTTATTCCTAGGCTTAGCTCTTGCATTTCTTTCTGTAAACAATCTCAATATTGCGTGAAGAGGCACTAGATTGAACTGTTTTCCAGAACAGGATTCAGGATGGTAGATTTCAGCAGTCCTGACCCAGATTTAGCCTCTGGAGCAGGATGACATTTCCCATGCTTTTAGTACTTGTGGCCCTGTGATGTGAGTGTTTTGCATTGCCAGTCTGAGGCATCAAGGACTTCCAGGACACTGTATCAGTAGCCGCAGGATATAACATAAACTTATTGATCCTCTTTCAAGAGCCGAGTATTTAAAAACCATTGCAGCACTTCAGTTCTGTATAGGTCTTTGCTGAATCTAGTTCACAGCCTTGTCTTTGCCAGCTCAGGGTTTTCACAGAATGATTTAATTTAGGTAAATTATTAAATAAAACATGAGGTGATTCCTACAGTTACAGCCATTGGGTAAACAACCCTGAACTGAAATGCACCTAGGAATACTCTCATGTTTCTGTAGGTGCCAGTTTTCCAGTATTCGTATGATTATAAATTTGCAAAGCACACAGATTAGGTGTATTACCTGTGGTAGAGCTCTTCTGGAGTCCAGGGCTATGCATCCATGCCACGGGGAAAAGAATATGGCCCATTCAGATGGCTTCAACCAAAACTTGTGTTTGTGAAGTTTGATGTGTAATTCTTAACAGTCCACTAAGTTTTGCTTATAGTTCCTGAAGCACGGACTGGTACCAAGAACATTGGTTTAGATTTGCATCAAAAAGGGAAAATTTGTCCTCAAAGGTATGTGTTCATTGCGTAAAGTGTTTGTGCTTCTGTGTCCTGCTTAAATGTCTCTGGCATTTGGAGGAACTTTTATTTCCCCTGTTATTTGATTTCAGGTGTTTTCTAGCAACATCTGGCCTCAGTGTAGATGTGAAAGGTTTCCTTAATCCATGTTTTTCAATGAGGAGACTCATTTCTGCTCAAGTCACTGACAATTTCACATCTCAAGAGTTGATTGTGTTCACTACTACCATTCTTAGGGATAGCAGAGATTTGCAGTAAGCAGAGCTGGAGTACTTAATCTGCTTTCTGAGGGCAAGAATAGTGGTGCAGATGGACATCCCACCACCAGAAGTGTCAGCAGCAAGCACCATTTCCTAACCAAGCATTTTACCATAAGGAAAATGTGCAATCTTCAAGCTGGTCTGTGAAGTGAATGCATTTTATCACCATCAGCACCTCATACTGTGTGTTAAAAATGTTCTGCCTTTCCCTTAATAGAACTGGTCTTACGATTTTTTGCTGCAGCTTTGAAAATGTGTGTCAGCAGGCCTGAAGTTAGTGTTACTTACTAAATGTAAAAGCTTATTTCTCTTTCACAAGTAAGCTGAATTAAATGGATAGTCAGGCACTATTGGAATATCTATAGATCTCTGTGGAGTTCTTTGATGGCTGCTTAAATCTTGTCTGTTAGACTGTCTGAAGCTCTCATAGACCTCTGCAGAGAGAGATGGACAAAAATGGACTACATTTAAAAATAAATTAGTGATTTTGGCTGTTTGTTGGTTACCCATTTGTGTGGTCAAGACCTGTCACCAAGAAACAAGCCTCTGTAAACAACCTCCTTCTGTAGGCAAGTTAGTGGCCACAAGATCTGACTGGAAATCAGATGACTATCTACCTCCATCACTGGCCAAATGAGTGACAGCCTTTCTGTACTGTAGTTTGTTCCGCTGTAAAACAAGAATAATAATAATGCTTGTCTCCTTTGTAAAAGGTATTTTAGATGCACTGATGAAAGACACTATCCAGAGTTAGAGATAATTGTTTCTTATGTCTGAGACCAATTGTGTTTCTTTGTAACTTTGGAGAATCAGACTATTTGTAGCTTTAAGGAACCATTTTCAAGCAGAAATCGCCTTATTCCTGTTGCTGTTTTTTCAAAGCTTGTCTATATCTTCTTGATAGAAGCCAGTATGTATTTGAGGGCATGGCTAGTTTCAGCCAGTGTCTTATCCAAATTCATCTTTTTTAAAACATGGTGGTTTGGGGCATTGGCATTTTGGGGGAAACAGACACTTCAGACACACAAAAAAGGAGGAAGAAATATCAAATGCATCTTGAGACTGTGGATTTATGGAGACCACTACCCTTCATGGCATGTGATTTCTTTCTGGCAGTGTCCTGGTGTTGTGCCTTGTTGTCCTCAGGTCTGAGATACCTGCAGCAAAATGAGATTTGCTGAGTTTCTTGGGGCTGCTCCTCTTTTCTGTGGAGACCCATGTCCATAAGGCTGCTCAGTTAGACCCATCTGGGATCCACTGCTCTCCTTTGGGGTAGGGTCCATACACCACTCCTAATCCAGTGCTTAGTGCAATGCTTCCTGGATCCATAAGTGGACTGCTGGGGAAGATGGCAAAGTAAACAGGAAAATCTTAGCCAAGGTTGAGAGTCTGTGAGGGCATTGGCTTGCTCCCTGCTGGTAATGGCAAAGGCAGGACATCTTCCCTTGCAGCTGCATAGAGGGATGCATGCATTGTTCCTTGGATAACAAGGAAGTCCTGTAGCAAGATAGGAGATGCAAGGAAGATTACATGAAACAGTTAAATAAGTCAGTTTGGAGCTGAAGGGCTTCCCTCCTACAAGTTCAAAGCGGCAGTTTGGCATGGCCTCAACTGTGCCTTCATGCTGCCTCAGGCACCTGGCTGTGACTGGGAGGGCCACCTACAGAGGCAAGGGATTTGAAACAGCTTCTCTGTGGAAGAGACGTTTTAGTCTTTGATGGATGTGTGAAAGGTATGAGGATATGATGATGATTACCTTCTATTCCATTAGTGAGTGACTAGGGAGGATATTAAGTGGTACATATTAAACTTAAGCATTTAAATGTCTGCAGGATTGGATAACTTCCAGGAACTGGCCAAAGAGCTCTCTGAACCATTAATGTCGACACAATGAAAAATAAAAAATGGAACAGTAAAGACATTGAAAAGGGTTGGAAAAAAGCCAATCTGTTAAAAGAGTAAATGGGATGCTTGGGGCAGTAAATGCTTCTGCATCTAACATGCATCACAGGAGGGAGTGGAGTGGGTGATACAGGATGCAATCAATATAGTGAAGGGTCTTAGCCTCCACCATAGTCTGATTATAAACAAATAGTAATTGGTAAGATACAAAAATGACTGCAGCCCCCTTCTGAATTAATTCAGAACTGGAGAACCAGGGAGTGCAAGGGCAACCATATGTGGGAAACAGTTGTCGGTTGTCCATTTGCAGCTGAACATGAGAAGGATCTGCTTTACAGATGGTACCCTTCAACAGGGTCTTTCTCTGAAAGGAAACCTGAAATTGTCACAAGTCAAGCGTGGGACTGACTTCACTGCTTGGTATAACACTAAGCTGTGGTGTGAACAGGTCAGTTAAATATGCTAAGCTAGACGGTTTATCTGTCACCGAAATGTACATTTCAAAGCAATCAACTGGTAGATCTTGAAACAAAAAATAGAGGCCACCAGTGAGGCTGAACATTGTGGAGTGCTGTGATTCCTAAAAGAGTTGGAGAGCTCTGTGAATAAGCCTAATTGTACATAGGCTCCCTGTGCCATGCTTTGCTTGATATACCAAATATGGTCCTCAGAGATAGAAGGCCATGCATTTAAATATACAAGTCTGATCTCACTCACTAAGCAGAAAGCTAGTGCAGTTGAGTTCTGCCTCCCACTGCTCCATATGCATTTTTAGAAATATATAGCTACTACTATGTGTTAGATACTGCTTTGTCAGTGGTGTGAATCAGCCATAACTGCTTTAAATTGGGTTAAGAGAGTAATTTGTTTATTCCCACGATGCTATTCCTACTGTAGATGCAAGATCTACAGCAAACTGAAAATCAAAGCTGAACAGCCCTTCCCATTATGCCTTGGACAAAGTATGGCTGAGCCTGCTAGTGACTTACTTTTTGCTTGCCTTTTGCTGTTCTATAAAAAGATGAATGCTCACTTCAAAATACAGCATTGAGCTCAGGTTCCAGGTTGTTTGGTTATTTGCCTTCCTCATAAGCTGTCTTTCTCTCTTTGAGCTGTCCCAAACAGCTACAAAATGGTTAAGTCAGACTCTTGCAAAATATTCACAGGTTTAGTGTATGTCCTTGGGCTGTCTGCAATTCTAGTTTAACAAAAGTATCTGAATTCATTATAGGAAGATGAGTTTAAATGTCTGTGAAGGCTGTTACATCTGAGAGACTGTGAGTACTGAGCCTTGTCTTCCAGCCTTAGGTTGCCTAAAATACAGTCCACATCTCATACATTGCCATCTAACGTCCCTTGCCCTGCCTCCAGATAAAGCCAGTCTGTGTGCATGCACTGGCCATTTTGTATGATCCAGCTGTAGACTTTAAATTAGATGAGTGACTGCAGAGTTGGCTCTCACCCTTTGTTTACCAGCAGTGGACTGTGCAGTGCTTGCAGAGCAAGGACTGTGGGGCCCTGGTGACACAGGGACCAGCACTGTCTAGGACTGTGGCAGGACAAATGGAGGCAAAGTAACTCCTTCTTGCAGCTTGGCAACACAAGGGGCTTTTCTGGGTCACAAGTATCATTGAAAATCCCCCAAATAACTGTGAGAGTTTATTCCTTTTGCACTAGAAATGTGGTGCAAAAGCATTACAGTTTTTGGTAGGACAGCAAACCTAAGCTGAAGAATCAGTTGTGATTTCTCACAGCCTTCTGAAGGCTTATTTGTGAAACAATGGTGTGACATTTTGAAACATATTAGTGCATCAATGCCCTTATTTTTTTGGTCATAGGCATGTGTCAGAGATTTTTCATAGAAGCTGTACACAGACAGCAAGGTTGTGTGTGGACTCTGGGACATACTGTATATTAACTATATGACAGGATCTACACCATGCAGACAGGACTATGTTGTCAAAGGGTGGCCTCAAATCCGCAAAAAGAGAGACTAAACCATTTTGTTTCTGTTTTGCTGCTTGAGAGCAATTCTTCACATTTTTCACATCAAAGGCTATTTTTTTCCTCCTTGGTGTATATGGGCATTTTTTTCTCTTTGTGTCAAGCCACAAACTTAATTTTCAATTTCCTGAATGTGTCTTGCAAAGTGGAGTACTTACAGTGTGTCAGCCAGCTGTGCAGGCAGGAGCAGGGACGTGCAGCTGATGGGTTTACTGCGGAAATTAGGGGGAAGGGTATTAGAGTGTTTCTCTAGGGAGCAGATCGACTCTGTAAGTGTCTGGTGACCCCTGGAAAAAGGCTGGTGCCTCTGTGTGTGCCGGGAGAACTGGCGGGAGCAGAGGCGGAAGGAAGAGTGGGAGACCCAAGGGAGTGTGTGCCTTGCAGAGGGGGAGGGTGCACAAGCCATATAGTGTGAAACCTGTTTTTTCTGCTTTCACTTCAAGTGTTGCAGATGTTCTTTTTCTAGGATTTGATGCCGGGAAAAAGAGTAGTGTGTAAACCTTTCAGCTTTATTAATTATTACTATTATTATTATAATTATAATCATCTAACTGTTGTGTAAAATTGCAAATATTTATTCAGCTTTTACTTACTATAATTTTAACCAGACTTGTGGGTTTGCAAATTAATGAAATCATAGGATCTGTCAGACATTTTACAAGCAAAATGCAATAACATCTAATTGCAGGGATCTAAGACTGTCTGATTGCAGATGGGATGCTATTAACCTCTTTCTGTCTATAACAGATGTGTCAGAAAATTGTCAGGACAGTGCTAAACACACTCCAAACCTAAAGACATTCCAAATTCCTGTGGTAGAGCAAACATTTAGGTCCTGAGTCTGCAGGAATTTAATCCATATCTAGGCTGCTGCATTTGCTAACAGTCATGTTACAACATTAGTTTCACTTGTCACTTCTGTGCATAACCTAACCCATGCACAGAAATGGTTGAAGAAGCAGTATCCTGAAAAGTAACATTTGCCTTAATGTACCTCATTACAATATATGCAGGGCTTCAGGTGCTGGAGTACTAACTAACTTTGATTCCAAATTGTGACAGTAGGATACTGTATAAATCAGACCGACATTGTCCAATGGCTGATTTGTTGCCAAAGCAGTTGTTTGTTCTTTTCTTCATTCACAGACATAGTCACTTAAATGCTCCCAAAGTCCTGGCTACCTTCAGCTTTCAAAAGGTGCCTGCCAGAGGTAACCTCAGCGTAGGCTTTGTTCTCCGAAAGTCAGGGGCTTTGTAGGTGATGTGAGGAACCTGTTTCCTTATTTCCTACAGGTTCTATGGAGCATTGTTTAGGCTCAGGGATGCCAGATCTATCCTATTTTGACTACATTGTATGTAGATGCCAAATTAATAAGAATCAAAGAGAAAGCTATGTAATTAATTTCAGAAAGTGATGACAGTGGGAACTTCCCAGGTGTGCTCAGCAAAGCAGTAACCAGTAAGCACACATTCAGTGTGGTTTCACCATGAGACGTGGATGACCTGCCCATCTGTGGCTGTAAGAAAAAACCAAACGCTAATGGAAATATTTATCACAGGTTCCCCAAAGTCACTTAAGAAGCTGCCTTCAGCAAATCTGTAAGAGTGTAACCCTTGGGTGACACCTTGTGAGCAATGCTGTTGAAGTCTCTGCTGTGAAGTTATTCATGCATAACTGAAGCTGTTCAGAGCAAACCCGGTGGGAGCAGTGCTGCTTCTTTTTCTTAATTGCCTAACCTACCACGAGGAGGCGGGAGAATACCACTGGTGAAAATGAAGGCGTCTATACCGTGCTCTGTGGCATGCGTGCCTGAGGAGGTATAGAATACTGCCACGCCACCCAGTGGGATCTGGAGGGAGGGAAAGCCTGTAGTGAACCTCTGCTTGGTCATGATACCTATTGATGAGCAACCAAGAGCCTGTCTCTGGTTACAGCCATCCTCAGCTTTTCTGGCTGTTGAGAGTGGGAGCAGTGGTTTTCAGGGAGGTCCTGCACAGCTGGTGCCAATATTTAGCACTCTTTCTTCAGAATGCTGAAAACTGTCAGTGTTGTCAATGACAATTATATGCTTTCTTTTACCAAACCTAGTTTTTTCATGTATTTTTATACTGTTGATCACCAAAACTTTGCTTACTTGAAAATAAGAGTGCAATGGGTTGACTCTGGCTGGACACCAGGTGCCCACCAAGCTGCTCTATCCCTTCTCTCATCAGCTGGACAGGGGAGAGAAAATACAAATAAAGGCTTGTAGCTCAAGGTAAGGGCAGGGGGGAATCATTCACTTGTTACTGTCATGGGTAAAACAGGTTCAGCTTGGAGAAATCAATTAAGTTTATTGCCAATCAAATCAGAGTAGGATAATGAGAAATACAAACCAAATCTTAAAACACCTTCATTACATCCTTCCCTTCTTCCCACACCTAACATCTATTCCAAATTCTCTACTGCCTCCAGCCACAGCAGCACAGGGGGACAGGAATGGGGCAGGAATGGGGGCTGTGTCTCTGCTTCTCCTTCTTCCTCAGGAGCAGGACTCCTCACACTCTTCACCTGTTTCAGCATGGAGTCCTACCCATGGGAGACAGTCANCTTTCATGCCTTCTGATTCATCTCCTCTGGTTGTTGTCCCCAGCAGGTACTTTTTTTTACCTTTTGTAAATACATTGTCTCAGAGGCGCTACCACTGATGCTGATAAGCTTGAACTTGGCCAGAGGTGGGTCCATCTTGGAGCCAGCTGGCATTGGCTCTGTCAGACGTGGGGACAGCTTCTGGCAGCTTCTCAGAGAAGCCATGCCTATAGCCCTCAAGCTTGCCACACAAATCACAAAAAAGTTCATAAAGTTTGATTCAAAGATTTTTTTAATTAGCAGACTTTTTACTGTTTTTATATTATTATTTTATTTTTCAAAGTTACTGTTATTNGGGAGACAGTCATCCATGAATTACTCCGGTGTAGGTCCCTCCCATGGGCCAGAGTTCTTCTTCACAAACTATCCAGCATGGGTCCCTTCCACAGGGTGCTGTCCTTCAGGAGCAGAATGCTCCTATGGGGTTACATGTACAGTCAGCAAACCTGCTCTAGCATGTGCTCCTCTCTCCTGGTTCTGCCAGGACTCTGCTCCAGTGCAGGTTTCCTTCAGTGTCATAGTCTCCTTCAGGTGCATCCACCTGCTGCAGTGAGGGATTCTCCATGGACATCAGGTGGATTTGTGCATCTCCATAGACCCCTATGGGCTGCAGGGCCACAGCCTGCCTCACTACAGTCTGCACCATTGGCTGGAGGAGAATCTGTGTGCCAGTGCCTGGAGCACCTCCACACCCTTCCTTCTTCACTGACCTTGGTGTCTGCAGGACTGTTGCTTTCATGCCTTCTGATTCATCTCCTCTGGTTGTTGTCCCCAGCAGGTACTTTTTTTTACCTTTTGTAAATACATTGTCTCAGAGGCGCTACCACTGATGCTGATAAGCTTGAACTTGGCCAGAGGTGGGTCCATCTTGGAGCCAGCTGGCATTGGCTCTGTCAGACGTGGGGACAGCTTCTGGCAGCTTCTCAGAGAAGCCATGCCTATAGCCCTCAAGCTTGCCACACAAATCACAAAAAAGTTCATAAAGTTTGATTCAAAGATTTTTTTAATTAGCAGACTTTTTACTGTTTTTATATTATTATTTTATTTTTCAAAGTTACTGTTATTCTGTGTATTTCATTCATTTTGAGCTTTTATCTCAAGCTGTGAGAGTCAGAAAGCTTTAATTCAAAAAACCAAAAAGCTTTCCTTAACTAGTATGAATCTGGGAACTGGAAAAATATAAAACTGCAGACAATATGCAGAACTTCAGCCAGTCTGCTAATCCTGTTTTGCACATATGGAACTAGGGCAGGCACAGAGAGGTTTATCATTTTGCCCAGGGTTACACATCGTCTTGGACAGAGTTAGATGCACTGATGTCCAGATTACTAAACAGGTCTTCCTGTTCTGGAAAAGAGATTACCAAAATTTACAGTATATTCCCCATATCAAGCCACAATACAAGATTATTTGGCCAGCACTCTCTTTAATCCTTATTAGCATATGCCAAGTTACATGTATATATATGTAATGTCTGGACTTCTCTTCTTCAGTAATTGTCATGATGTTTCACAGTTGTTTTTATATTCTGAATGACCTTGCACAGTGCTGTACAGCTGAAGAAGATCCCTGTAACAAATTCAGTCTTATTATTGTTATGTAAATGTTGGTGCCACTGTCCACAGACTTTCTTAATCAGCTTGAAGTGTGCCATTTTTCCAAATATGTGTATCTTAAACACTGAATATAAACAGAGTAAAGTTGAGTAACAGGTAAGTGATGTTCTCATTTTCCTCCAACTGTATCCACATAAACTGGATCCAAGGGAAACTATATTTGAAAAAACAGATATAATTCTTGGATTTTGAAATATGCAGCCAGGATCCTGAATGGGGGTTTTCCCCACATGTGTGGGAGTTAGGACCTCATGCGGCTAAGGGTTTGAAGAAATACCCATTTTTAACCACTAGAGGTCCATTTCACAGAAGTCCTTTGCAGAGTACAGAAAGAACTGGGTATTAGTTCCAAAATTTTAAACTCTTGCACACTATAAAAAACATCTAAACTTTTGCTTTAAGTGACCACTATGAGAGTGTCACCCTAAAAGATAACATGTATGTTTTGGTTTCTCTTGTTTCTTGCAGTAGCAGGTAGATCTTTTCTTTTTGTTTTAAACACTCATCTACTCAGCAGGTTACTGACGAATACTAAACAAGAGACTAGATCAGTGTGCGTCTCTGGTAATTTTGCTCATTCTCATTACATACTGAAATACAGACAATGAAGTCACTGTGCAAGAGAACTCATAAAACCCCACTTTGGCATCTTTATCTTTTTCTCAGAATATTTGAAGGCACAAGTCAGAGGAGCTTGTTAATGGCCTCTCTTATCTATATTAGACAAATTACAGAGGCAGAACACATACTGAGAAATTAGATACTGTGCACTATATGAATTACCAAATGCAGTGTCATGAGGAGAGGAGTCACTGCCCAATAACATTGCCTGGGACTTTGAAGAACTACTACCTTCCCAGTCAAAGATGTTGTGCACACCTTTGGGTACACAACTACAAAAAGACTCATAAGGGCAGAGGGTGGGTGCAAATTGAAGGGCATAGATCTCATTCCTCTAGCCTCTCCATACGTGTGCCTCAGCTTCTACTAGTGACATTCCTCAAAGTGAATTCTTGCCAGTGTGAATGTCTAGAGCAATTTCAGACTTTCAATACTGCTTCTCTACAGGTCAGCCAAATCTGCCTGCTATAACTAAGCCCTGAGGGTCCAGGGTGAACATCTTCAAAACTGCACTGAGCCCCAAATATAGCTGTTCTGCCTAGCCAAACCCAGGAGCAATGGCAGAGCTGTTGTTTCTGCCCCTGTTTATTCAGCTGGGCAGAAAAGACTTTGCACAATGTTCTCATACATACCAGTGTCCATTCCCAAGACTTGTTAGAAGATCTCCCTGGGTAATCTTTGGTTGAAACTGTATGCCACACTGGCATGGGCATTGCCTGACACTCTGTTCACCAGTACAAGTAGTCAGCCCCACTCCTCATCAGACCCCAGTATGTGTTGCACTTGAGAGTCCTATTCAGACACTGCTTCTGCTGTTTATTTGAGGCAGCTGGGGCTGGGGAAAACTGTATTCTGGTCTCTACATGAAGGACCAGTGCTCCTTCACTTAAGGTTTGTTTATGACGAACAATATATGTGATCCTGAGAGCAGGTGTCAGAGGCCAGGCAAAAATCATAGCTAATAGAGCTTATGATGTTGGTGTAGATACTGACGCTTCAATTATCAGTAAGAGTATCTACCTGATGTCCAGGATCATATAGAAACTGATTGGAATCAGAGAAGTTTTAGGTATACACATTTTCTGAAAACAGTGTCATGTCCATGCCCTAGATAGCAACTGACCACAGCATATCTCTCAAGAGAAGGCCACCTGCCACCATGCTTCTTATGTACAACATCTGTGCCATTGCCTGCCCCACCTTCCCCCCACCGCATGAACAACTAAGGTGTAGGTGGAAACCTGTGATTTATATGTTTGGTCTAAAATTCCATACTCAGTAACTGAAGTACTACTTTGGAAAATGACAAGGAATTACACACAGAGACATGTTATCCAGAAATAATAGTCCTACCGCATTAATTTCATTAACAATACCTTCCAAGTGGCCTGCTGTCCTATACAGCATTAAACTGCATCCAAATATTAATTTATATATCTGCACATTAATCAACTGTCACCCCTTGCTTTTTGTAAGTTTTTGCATCAAAGTGTGCAACTGGGTTTCATTTTATGAGAATCATTCATGGCTCACTTCTCAGTATGGTGTTTGGAGCATTTGATTAACAAGACTTCCAAAAGAAAATCTGAACTTCTAGATATCATCACATGCTAGCTTAATGCGCTTCTTTATATCTAAAGAGAATGTCCCTGTTCATCTTGTGTCAGTGAAAAGAAAAATGTGTCCATTTTCTAGTTTTAAGCTTTTTCCTCACAAGGATTGGTGGATGCAAATATACTGATTTGAAGTTGCTTGTGAGAATGGAAAATTGGCAGTGCAGAGGTGTCTCAGCAAATAGCTGAGGTTGGTGAAGATTTTTGCTGTTCTTACCTTACAATTTGCTTTAAAGAGAAGGGTCAAGATAACATAACCCCACTCCCCTCAGATCTAATTTCTAACCTGTTTAGATATAAGCCAGTCTTATAGATTTTTGTTTTAAAGGCAGGAAAAAGCACATGGAAAACCTCAGAGTTACATATTTAAGATCTAGACTGACCATCTGAGTTTTCATTTTCAGGTTGCCTGTTCTGCTACACCTATGACAGAGAACATCAAAGAACTAAGAAAGGATCAGAGTATTTCGCTCATCTAGGCACATCTCTGCTGAGATATGAGAGGCTCTTGACATAGCACACCACATCTACAATGTACAGAATCACACAGAGTCATTTAGGCTGGAAAAGACCTCCAAAATTGTTGAATCCAACCTTTGACTGTTCACCATCTTGTCAACTACAGCACAGCACTAAGTGCCACATCCAGTTGTTTCTTGAACACCTCTAGGGATGTCCGTGGATGTACTCCATGACCTCCCTGGGCAGTACACTCCAGTGCTTAACAACCCTTTCTGTGAAGAAATTCCTCCTGATATCCACCCTGAACCTCCCCTGATGCAACTTTCTTCTCACTCTGCCACTCGTTTCCAGCAGAAGAAGCCAATCCCCACCTGCCTACAGCCTTCTTTCAGGTAGTTGTAAAGAGTGATGAGGTCTCTCCTGAGCATCCTTTTATCCAGGTTAAAGGTGCCCTGAAGTTTGGGCAAAAAAGGGAATGAGANTTAGGCTGGAAAAGACCTCCAAAATTGTTGAATCCAACCTTTGACTGTTCACCATCTTGTCAACTACAGCACAGCACTAAGTGCCACATCCAGTTGTTTCTTGAACACCTCTAGGGATGTCCGTGGATGTACTCCATGACCTCCCTGGGCAGTACACTCCAGTGCTTAACAACCCTTTCTGTGAAGAAATTCCTCCTGATATCCACCCTGAACCTCCCCTGATGCAACTTTCTTCTCACTCTGCCACTCGTTTCCAGCAGAAGAAGCCAATCCCCACCTGCCTACAGCCTTCTTTCAGGTAGTTGTAAAGAGTGATGAGGTCTCTCCTGAGCATCCTTTTATCCAGGTTAAAGGTGCCCTGAAGTTTGGGCAAAAAAGGGAATGAGAGCAGTCCTGCATAGAAAAACTTGGAGGTGATGGTTGACAAAAAAGTCAGTATGACCCAATAGTTTGCACTTCCAGCCCAGAAAGGCAACCACGTCCTGGGCTGCATCAAAAGTGGCACCACCAGCAAGTCAAGGGAGGTGATTCTGTCCCTCTACTCTGCTATGGTGTGACTCCACCTGGAGCACTGCATGTAGTTCTGGGTCCTCAACACAAGAAGGACATGGAAGTGTTGGAGCAAGTCCAGGGAATGGCCACAAAACTGCAAAGAGGACTGAAGCACCTCCCCTAGGAAGTTAGGCTGAGAAAGCTGGGAGGCTATTCTGTCTGGAGAAGAGTTGATTGTGTGGAGACCTCATGGCAACCTTCCAGTATCTGAGGGGGGTACACAGGAAAAGCAAAGAGGGACTCTTCTTCATTAACTGTAGTGATGGGACAAGGAGTAACAAGTGCAAAGTGGAGGAGGGAAAATTTAGGTTAGATATATGGAGGAAATTATGTTCTGTGAGGTAAGTGTGCTACTGCGACAGATTGCCCAGTTCAAAGCCAGGTTGGATGGGGCTTTGAACAAACTGGTCTAGTGGAAGGGGAGTTCCCATGGCAGGAGAGTTAGAAGTAGACGATTGTTAAGGTCCCTTCCAATCCAAACCATTCTATGATTCTGTGATCTCCCTTCTTGGTGAATTACATTTCTTCATGCTGTAGAGCTACCCAGTGAAATGAATAATTCTGGAATCGTCTGGGCTAAGGGAAGATTGTTCTTTTCATAGAATCATAGAATCAATTGGGTTGGAAAAGACCTCTGAGATCATCAAGTCCAACCCTTGGTCCAACTCTTCTTTCATCATAACACAGCTCTTCAGTGATCTTAAGCATTTGGTTTTTAACTTTTTTTGGCATCTCTAAGAAATGTCAGTACACAACAAAATAAAAAAAATATTCTTTAATGTTATGCTGATCAAATTATGGTCAGCTGTTAAAAAACCCCAACACTTTGGCATCCTATGGAGCCATTGACACCGGGAAAAACAAGCCCGTTTTTCAGTAGTTTTATTCTGCTGGAGGAGAGGGCCACCTGTGCAGGCATTAACAGATATGGTAGGGAAAAAAAAGGAACTAAGGTAAGTGGTGATGAAAAACAGCTATACCAAAAGAACTCCCAGTTTTATTTGTAACTAAGCCTCACTTGAGACTATGATTGGCAGTAGCTGAGGGGCTGCAGTGCTGAGTGAATGGAGAGCCAGAACCTGAGATTTTTGATGCTTGGATTTGTCCCACTTCTTCTAGTTTGAATTATTAACAAATACAATTTTTAGTGTCACTTATGTAATTTTCTAACCTTCTGTCTGAAGTCATACTACTAAGTAACATCTCCAGGCATTCCTGGACAATGGTGTGTCCTCAAGGATAGCAAATCTGACACTGCAGACTTCTTGGTGCTCAGGCTCCAACTGAACATGCTTGCACAATCTGTCCAATTTGGCCAGAAAACATACGATTTACTGAGCTAGGTGTTATGCAGCCATGGTGCATACAGGCTGTGAATGTGTCTAAGATTACCAGTCATACAGCAGCCAGTCAGAGGTGCTGTGAATGCACAATGAGGTTTCAGTTGCCGGACCTACAGACACACAGAAATTCCAGGAAAAGATCCTGAAAAGTTTGCCTTGATAAAATTCTGATCTGAAAGAAAGAAAGCACTGCCAAGAAAACTTGGGTGTCAGCAGTTCTTAATTAAAACAAAAAACAAATGCAAAAAAGATCATCATGCCTCCCACTGTTTCTGAGTGACTCCTGAGCTGGGATGTTGCAGAATGTTCCCTGACATGTTATCAGCAACCCTCCACAAGCTGCTTTGGACTGCCTTTCTCAGCTCCCAGTAGGACGTAAATTATGCAGATTTTGGCATGGGGCTAGTGAGGGGGCTGTTCCAGACACATGTTCTTTACATACTTGCAGCTTACCACCATCTAAGTAGAGAATGGGCAAAGCTGGTTGCAGGTTTTCTTTTTTTTTTTTTTTTTTCAGTTTTTCAATTGTACACTAGGGTTGGTCTCTCAGGAGTGTAAGAGTGAAGACAAGCATGAAAAGAAAAGCTTTTCCTATCTGTCACTCTATTAGTCACTCTTGGTGGACAGAGACACACAGAATATTGTTGTGTTTAAAATATGAAACCCAAATATTAAAGGTTACTACAAGAAAGATGTTAAGGTGCTGGAGTGTGTATAGAGAGGCACAACAGAGCTGGTGAAGGGTCTGTAGTACAAGTCCTCTGAGGAACTGCTGAGGGGGCTGGGGTTATTTAGCCTGGAGGAAAGGAGGTTCCAGGGAGACCTTATTGCTCTCTGCAACTGCCTGAAAGGAGGCTCTAGAGAGATGGGCATCAGCTTTCTCTCCCAAGTAACAAGTGATAGGACAAGAAGAAATGGCCTCAAGCTGTGCCAAGGTTTAGATTGGATATTAGAAAAAAATTGTATACCGGAATGGTTGTCAAGCGCTGGAACAGGCTGCCCAGGTAAGTGATCAACTCACCATCCCCAGTGGTATTTAAAAGCTTTTTAGATGTGGCATTAAGTGATTCTATGATTCCATATGTGACTACTGAGGGATCACATAGCTAAATAAATGCAGTATAGGAATCTAATCTTGAACTTGCTGAATGCTTCCACTTCAGTATGTCAATGGAAGCAAATCTGCTGAGGAAAATAGTGCTGTGTTTTGAGGTCAGAAGGAGCTTTTTCAAATACCTAGTTTCAGGGATGCTCTGTGGTGTTCTGATCCCAATCACTTAGTTGCACTGGTTGTCTGATGCTTTTAGCTGATGCCAGATTACAGGGTCTTGTGGAAAGCAATATCTATTTACATTATCAGGTAGGGACTACTGTCTATTGAAGGAAAGCAAGGCAGAATATACAGAGCTGCTGCAGTATGAGTTGCTGGGTGTAGTAATTCTCCCCTTCCCTTGGCCTCCACTGCATTTGACTCTTCCTCTATGAAGGTTCTCACCCACTCCAAGAATGTTGTCAAAATTACCTCTTTCAACCTCCCAGCTATATAACAAGAGAGGGCTGTCTAAAGATAACCATTTCTGCAAAGCCTCCGAAGGTTTAAGGGACTTGGAAAAGTTGAGAAGTGGGTCCATGGGAACTACATGAGGATCAATAAGGCCAAGTGCAAGGTGTTGCAGCTGGGCTGGGGCAACCCCTGGTACAGATGCAGGCTGAGGGATTGAGAGCAGATCTTCTGAGAAGGACTTGGGGGTGCTGCTGGGTGAGAAGCTGGACACAACCTGGCAATGTGCACTTGCAGCCCAGAAAAATAACTGTGTCCTGGGCTGCATCAAAAGCAGCGTGGCCCAGCAGGGTGAGGGAGGGGATTCTGACCCTCTGCTCTGGTGAGACCCCACCTGGAACACTGCATCCAGCTCTGGGGTTCTCAGCATAAGAAGGACAATGACCCATTGGAGCAAGTCCAGAGAAGGGCCACAAACATGATTAGAGGGATGGAGCACTTCTTCTGTAAGGAAAGGCTGAGAGAGTTGGGGCTGTTCAGCCTGGAGAAGGGAAGGCTCTACTTGTGGCCAACACAGAATCAGCTTGAATTTAGTCAGAGGATTTGTAGACCCCTGCTTCCTAAAACTTGTATGTTTAGTAGAAAGGGTTTTGGTTTGGTTTTTGTTTTGTAAGATGTCATGTCTGGAGGAAGAAGCTTTCTGGGTAATGACAACAGGGCTGCAAAGGAGTAGGACTGAATGGAGGACTGGAATGGGAATAGGGGAAGTTCTGATGGATTTGGAAAGACATTGAGGAGGGAGTATTGCATGTAAACTGAAAGGACTTGTCTGTCTTGATAAAGAGAGTTATTCTGATGGGAAGTCTGGATATCCAGCACAAGCCAAGAAAGCACCAGACAGTTTAGGGCTGTGTAGGAGCCTCATGGCTGGGATATCTCTTACCACTGTTTGCATGCCTTTTCTGATCTGGAATGCTGGGGTTTCTTCTCGCTTAGATCAGGAGGTAAATTCAGTTGGAGACATACTATTATTTTCCCTACAAAATGGCAAAACCCATTTTTCATTACCAGCTATACAGGGGTATAAACCATTTTCACTTTTATTTGTTAAGTTCTGCTCCATTCCTTGCCTTTTTTGTGATTTAATATAGTATTATTTCTCTGTTATTCTATGTCTGACTTTTTTTATAAGATTAGGGGGCTGTTTTTGAATCATAGAATCATCAAGGTTGGAAGGGACCTTCAAGGTCATCCAGTCCAACCATCAACCCAGCATTACCACTTTAACCCCTTAGCCACTAAACCACATCAGCCAGCAACAGATCCAGATGCCTCTTAAACACCTTCAGGGATAGTGACTCCAGTATCTCGCTGGGAAATCTACTCCAACACCTGACAACCCTGACAGTGATTTTGTTTTCTTCTAATATCTAATCTGAATTAATCCTGTCTCAGTTTAAGGCCACTTCCTCTACTGCTCTTACTGTGGGTGTGGCAGAAAAGACTGGCCCCCACCTTACTAAAACCTCCTTTTAAGTAGCTGTAGAGAGCAATGAGGTCACCGTTGAGCCTCCTGTTCTTGAGACTAAACAAACCCAGCTCCCTCAGCCATTGCCCATAAGACATGTTTTCTATACCCTTCATGAGCCTTTTCCCCTTTTCTGTACAAGCTCCAGCAGCTCAATTTCCTTTTTAAAGTGAGAGGCCCAGAACTGAATACAGTACTTGAGGTGCAGCCTCACCAGTGCTGAGTTCAGGAGGATAGTCACTCCTCTGGTCCTACTGACTACACTATTGCTAATAAAGGCCAAGATGCCATTGGCCTTCTTGGCCACCTGGGCACACTGCTGGCTCATATTGAGCTAGCCATCAGCCAGCAACTCCAAGTCCCTTTCTGCCAAACAGTTTTTGAGCTGCTCCTGCCACAATCCTGTAGCATTGCTTGAGGTGCTACAACCTAAGTGCAGGACCCAGCTCTTCTCCTTATTGAATCATAGAATCATAGAATTGATTGGTTGGAAAAGACCTTCGAGATCATCAAGTCCAACCCTTGGTCCAACTCCAGTCCGTTTACTAGATTATAGCATGGAATCTCATGCAGTTGTCCTTAGCCCAGGAATCAAGTCAGTCCAGGTCTCTGTAGGGCTGTCCTACACTCCAGCAGGTCACAGGTCGACACACACACTTTAGGGGATTTCTTAGTGCAGAAAACACTAAAGTCTACTTTTTTCCTGTATATTATTTATTTTTTCTTCTTGTGTCGGCGGTAGAAGCTTTACGGACACAAGAACAGGAGCCGGACCTCACAGGTAATCTTGTGCGAGGAGCTGGGGGTGCGCTGTCAGCGAGCAGCAATTCCCCAGATGACCACTAGAGGTCACCAGAGGCTTTACTGTAAGCTCAGCGCCGGCGTGGCCGAGGCACCTTCGGGCAGCTCCTGCAGGCGCCGCTGGACAGAAGGGCTCGGAGGCGACCCTGGTCGTGCAAGGAAGAGAACGGGGAAATGGCATTGGCATTATATTGCTGCTGTCAGGAACAATGGCGGAATCTTCACTTCTCCCTGCTCCCGTTTCCCCCTTGGTCTCCTCGTTGTAAGCACTCGAATGTTGATCCATCAAAGGTCTGTGCCTAGCGTTGGATGTATTAAAACCCCATGAGAAAAAGACTTAGAAAGCAAGAAGTGGACTGACCTCCACTAAAATTCAGTTTGCTCAACAGGCATCAATGGTATCACATCACAATGGTAGAGCTGATCGCATCAAAACGGAGACAAGGACCTGGGGCTTGCACAGCCCTGCTTTTTGCAACCATCTCTTCTATATCAGAGGCCCGGCGTTGATACTGTAGTTTGAAATAAGCTGGAGCAGGTCTCTCGTAATGAATGCTTCATGCCCTTCAGCACCACCTGTGCTATGAGACCCAGGAACACAGGGGCTCATAGGAAAGTATGATGTCAAGAATCCCTGATTCCAGGGTGCTGCGTCAATCAGCTGAAATTGGAAGCTTGCATGTGAAAAGATTAATGTGGTTCTTTATATCACTTTATTATTTAGATAATTATACTAGTTTACTACTACATATGCACCATTCTGCACTATGAGTTACTTTGGCTTACTAATTTTGAACCATTTTAAGTAACTTTCTACTGTAATGAGAAAGTCATCAAAGTTATAGCTAATATCAGCATCTTTCAAAGCTGTGAGTCAGTTCCATGTTTGCCACCAATTTCATCAGAAATAGGCTCTTCAATACTTCTAAGAGCCGTACCATTTGGTGTGTCTTACCACTCAAGCTATTTTTATGCATTCATTCCCAGTTACATATGTAGAGGAAAAAAAAAAAAGAGGCAGGTGTATGAAGAGGTTTTACTTGTACTTTTGAGTAATGCTAATTCCAGCAAGTAAGGGTAATTGCTGTTTTATCAACACAGATAATTTTCTGAAAACTTCTCACATCTTTTTTTAAAGAAAGCAAACTAGGAATTTATGTCCTTCTCAAGCAAATTCAGTGCGACAGGTCAGTGGTTTGGTTTCGACATCAAGAATGCCTTTGCATGTTAGCAGGGTGAAAAATTTTGTTAGGCTTGAGAATTGGTGGTTACAACAAAGAGTTTTCTCCCCAGTCCTAATAGTCTGACAGCTCTGTAGATATTAGAGGAACGTTCTCAGAGTGGTGGCATGTATCCGGCAGACATGTATCTGTTGTCACTAATTTAAAACGGAAGTTCACTAAGTGATTACTGCTGGGTCCAATTCTGTCACCTATAGAGATGCCTGGGACATTAACTAGAAACAACTGGAAGCAGAAACACAGCAGCTCATTGAAGTGCTTTCTGTCTCAGAGGTATTTTGGTAACTGTGATGCTCAAAGAGACTGAAACTGCTGAGCAGAGGATATCATACACAGATGAGACATGCTTGACTCTCAGTGAAGCACTGTAAAGTACATCCCTGAGGTCTGAATTTAAACACATTTGAAAGGAGCTAATGTGGCTGGAGGCTAGGGAACAGCAAGGCTGATAAGTCAGAGAGCTCTGTCTATGCAGTCTGCTGGACTTGGTCCAGCACAGGTTGCAATGGGCACAGGTTACCCCGAGGTGGCTCCTCACAGCCTCTATGAAACGACTTGGGGCTGATCTGAAGCAGTGACTCAGTGGACAAGGGCTAACTCTGAGCCTAAGTGTATCAGACACTGAAGGCACTTGGAAAGTGGTTTGCCCTTTAATATTTAGACCGTACTCATGCGCAGTGGGAAAATTTGTTTCACTATTGCTTGGTTTGCTGACAAACAGGTCAGCAATCATACTTGTTTTGTGCTGAATTAATTATAAAGGATACACTGTGTGAATTAGAACTACTTTTAATAAAGTTTAACTGAAAAAAATACCAATTTGCTGGGAACCCCCCCCCCCCACACACAGTTAAAATTACAGGATCATAGGTCAATACAGCTTGCAGTAAGGTCATCAGTGAGCTCAGAACAGGTCTCTCAGGACTTTGTCACATCAGGGCTTGCAGTCCTGCAAGGATGGATTCTATACAGCTTCCCTGGTCAAGGAGCATGCTCCACTACTTGACTCCTCTCAGGGGGAATAGGGTTTACCTTACTCCCCTCTTGATTCACTGTATGACCATTGTCTCTTGCCTCCCTAGCAGATATTTCTGTGAAGCCCCTGGAGGTGCCTTTTTGGTGATCACTCCATAGGTGTTGGGAGTCTGCTGTTGCCCCTGAAACTGTGCCTTGCCCAGGCTGTTCTGGCCCTGGTCCATCAGCTTATGGTGCTGCAGGTCTGGGCACCTTGGTGCCCTCAGTGTTCTTGTCAGCACTTGCTCCAGTTTACCCATGTGTTTCCTCTCCTGGGGGTGCCCAAACTGGACCAATGACATTGCTGTTGTCCTTACATGCAGAGCAGAGGGGGATTGTCACCTGCTTCAGCTGCCTGGCCAAGGTCGGAGCAAAGGGGGCCTTTGCTGCAGCCAGAGCTGCTGCTGACCAAGCCCAGGGCACTGCCCAGCATGACCCCTGGGTCTTCTCCACAGAGCTGCTTCTCCCCAGCCTGGGTGACTGCAGGGACAGTCCCTTCCCAGGAGCACGACTTGGCATCTGCACTTTCAGAAACCATAACAATAAATCTATCTGTTTTTTTGCGGGGAGCCACCACCTGTGCAGTCAGCACCTCTGGCACAGGTATCACACCTGGCACAGGTGTCACCACTGGCACCGCTGTCATAGGTGGCACCTCTGGTACCGGTGTCACTGCTGTCACTGGTGTCATCTCTGGTATCAGTAGCACCAGTATCACCTCTGGTAGTGGTGGCACCACTGGCACCAGTGTCATCTCTGGTGTTGGTAGCACCAGTAACACCTCTAGTACGAGTGTCACTGCTGGCACAGGTGTCACCGCTGGTACTGGTGGCACTGGTGTCACCTCTGGTACCGGTGTCACTGCTGGCACAGGTGTCACCGCTGGTACTGGTGGCACTGGTGTCACCTCTGGTACCGGTGTCACTGCTGGCACTGGTGTCACCTCTGGTACCAGAGTCATCTCTGGTACTGCTGGCACAGGTGTCACCTCAGGTACTGCTGGCACCTCTGGTATTGCTGGTACCGGTGTCACCTCTGGTACCCGTGGCATGGGTGTCACTTCTGGCACAGGTGTCACCTCTGGTACTGTTGGCACGGGGGTCACCTCTGGTACCGGTGTCAACTCTGGTATCGGTGACACGGGGGTCACCTCTGGCACAGGTGCCACCTCTGGTACTGGTGGCACGGAGGTCACCTCTGGTACCGGTGTCAACTCTGGTATCGGTGGCACGCGTGTCACTTCTGGCACAGGTGTCACCCCTGGCTGCGCCGGGCCGANCGCCGGCCAATGGGAGCCCGGGAGGCTGCCGGGCGCGCTATAAATACCGCAGGCCGAGCGTCTGGGGCTTCAGAGCGCTCGGAGTGTGTGGAAGGGTTTGTTCTGCGACGGGAACCGCTGACGGAGCCGCCGCCGTGCTTTGGGAACTCGCTACCATGACTCTAGAGGAGATCCACGGACAGCAGCCTGCGCCTTCGGGCCACGACTGGTACGTGTGGGCAGTGGCGGTGGGCAGTGGCGGGGCCGGGGCCAGCGAGGAGCGGACGATCTCGTGGCGGTGGTGTCCGCGCCGCGCTGACCCTGTGCCCTCTCCCGGCTCACAGGATGCAGGGCGCTGGCACGGCCCTCCACGAGTTGCTGGTGTCGGCGCAGCGCAGAGGCTGCCTCACCGCCGGCGTATACGAGTCGGCCAAGCTGATGAATGTGTAAGTAGGGCGGCGGGAGCCGGGGAAATGTGTTACGTACGCCCAGCGGGGCGGCGGCACGGCCAGCGCCGGCCGCGGGGCTCAGCGTGCGGCTTCCCTCTTACAGCGACCCTGACAACGTCGCATTCTGCCTGCTGGCCACGGACCAGGAGGACGAAGGGGACATTGCCCTGCAGATCCACTTCACCCTGATCCAAGCCTTCTGCTGCGAGAACGACATCGACATCGTGCGAGTGAACGACGTGGCCAAGCTGGAGGCCATCGTGGGGCCCAGCGACGAGTCCGGGGAGCCGCGGGACCTCCACTGCATCCTCATCACGGTGGGTGTCCCGCGGGAAACGAGTGCTGACCCTACACCGCGCCCGGGCTCTGCACCGCACGACGAGAGCCTGTCGGGGGCGGCCCTTTTTCCCACTTCTGGTGGTCGAGTCCTGTTCTGGACACAGAGGGGACCCTTGGCACACAGTGAGTCAGCTGAGTAGTAGTAGTAGGAGGCGGCAGTATTTATTATAATTGTGGATTTCTTCCGTTGTCCCCAAGGGCAGTATCTCTGCTTCCTGCCTTGTCTGTGTCAGAACAGAAACTGTCTGGAAGTGCCTAGCGTCCTAAGCTAATGCTTCTGTAAATATTATGGTGACCTCAGCTGGCAGGCAGCACTCATGGTGTGCAACTCTTTTCTTTCTGGCAGAACCCGAATGAAGAAGGCTGGAAGGACCCAGCTCTTGAAAAGCTGAACTTATTTTGTGAAGAGAGACGAAATGTCAATGACTGGGTGCCAACTATTACCTTGCCCGAGTGATGGTGACCTGGTACACTAAGGAGGTTGAAACCTTTGTTGCATTCTCAACATGGTGTGGGTTCACCAAACTGCGCAACAGGTTGCTGATTCCGTGGATTAGCCTGGTCAAGAGACTGGATTAAGGTCCCTCAGACTGGCATGCAGTGGGCTCTTACAGAGGAGAAAGTGGAGAACAGCTCACCTCACCAGTGAGCCTCAGTAGGCTGCAACCGTGGAGAGGCTGGCACACCATGGAACTGAAAGAAGTACTGCAAGTTTGTCAGCCATAAGGAGCTGTTTAAGAAGGGAGAGAGAATGTCGAGGAAAGTGGGCCAAAACTTTCCAGAACGACTGGATAGAGTTGTGGAAGTACGAACTGTTACTGCTGTCTGCAAAATACAGAGAAGAAAGTTTCAATGTTTGATGGACTACTGTGGACTGTTTACTAAGGCAACTACAGAGATTCCAAAGCAGACAGACTTCAGCAGACCGCTTGGGTCACTCTGCAGAACTGGTTTAATAATGCAATAACTTTTATTGAAATATTTGCTGCAATTGAAGCTTTCATAATAAATTTTTGCCAATTCATTTCTGGGAGTGTCTTGCTTGCTGGGTGGGGAAGCATGTCACTGAAATACCACTAATGTTTTGCTTGTGTGCTGTAGTCAGAGATATACTGCATGGTAATGGAGCTATTGCTCAGATACTTTCTGAGGCTGGCTTAATGAAGTGCTGTGCTGTCCAAGTTGATAATTCAACCTTTAACCTCTTGCAACAGCTGTTTATCGCAACAGCTTGCAAGACTAAGAAGCTGCATGCTTAATGAGCTCACTTATTATAATAGGTGGTCTTTGTAGTCTGCTGGAAGAATACAATGCATGTCGGAAACATGGATTTTTGGAATACAGACTCCCAGTAAATTGCATCATTAGTTCTTAAATATGACTTAGATGCATTCAGAGCTGACGTGTTTTCACTTGACAGAAGCAGCTTAAACATGATGGGGGGGCTGAAAAACTCCTTAGATGTCAAACACATCTAACATTTGCTTTGATTAGAATGACATCATTAAATCTAAAACTAGCAAATGGTGAATAAGCATCACATCTGCCACAAGCTGCACTCGGATTGCCATATGCTGTAACAATAGAAGCTATCGCTCCAGAAGCCAATTTTGCAAAACCTAATTGCATGACAACACCACATTAAGTCCAAAACAATTTAAGGATAGTTTGGCCTTTTTTAGAGATCCTGTCATGTAAAGTTAATATAGGCAGGCTGATTTCGCCCTACATTAAAAGAGAAAATATCACCCCATTTTTGTCCACAAACTATATGTGTGCTCCAGGACTTGACATTAACATGGCATAGTAAAGATCTCTTCTCCAGAGAGCAAGAAAGCTAAACTACTCACTTCCTTTACAGGTGCTAAAAATACTCAGTTATCAATTACATTTCCTCTAGGCTGACTTGCAGTGATTGACAGGAGCATTTGCTGAAAACTCATTTCAACATGGGATGTCTTTGAGCAGTTGTGGTTTCAGGGAAGCTGCTTGCTCTTGGTTTCATTGTTCCTCATAAGGGAAGTTCAACTACAGTGTTCCTGGAATATGCTTCTTTGTACAGGAGGTATCTAGCAGTGCTTCGCCTTTGTTACTCAGTTGTGAGAGTCTGTAGGACAGTGACATAACCAAAACTTGGACTGAAGAAAACACTATGGGCTACTCAGACCTCTGCAAGTACTCCTTTTTGCACTTAAGATACAGGAGTTTCTGTGCAGCCCACTTTTCTACTTAACCTGCACCCATCAGCTGTAGGACTTTGATAGAAGTCACTAGGAGAAGCAAGAGAATAAAAGTTCTGGCAGCTGTGAGAATAGGAACTGCCTTTAAGACAGTTGCCTTGGTACACAGAAAATATCAAGTCTGAGTTCCTTACTATACATTTTTATATTTTTCTCTTAGCAAATGAAGGTTTCTTCATTTCACAGACAAGAAACTTATTTCTGTTCTTTGCTTGGGGCCTAATCAGTACTCAGACCCACGAGCAGATTAAAGTGTACTGTCCTGAAATCAACTTTCCTGCAAAATGTAAGCAGTACTTTACAGCCTGGAGTGGTTTATACAAAAGCCTGAGAAGACCAAAGGAAGTTCTCAAGTATGTATACAATTATGTGGACCATTAAGGTATAGCATGCCTAACTGATCTGTTGGCTGAGACAGTAGGCATAGATAGTTGTACCTGGCAGAAGTTTAACTTCCTAGCTTTTCTATAAGAAATATACTGTGCAGCAAACAATGAAAATAATGAGGCAACACCAAAATACCCTTGTAAGAATGTTTTCACTGGTCTTTAAAAAGACAGAATGATGACCTTCACCTTCACATCCAGTTTTTGAAGCCATGAGCTGTGCCCCATGAGGGGTACATGATTTCTAATTTTAGTAATGCATATTATTCTGAAATCCCTTTTAGGTCAATGCAAATACACCATAACGCAAATAGTACCAAACCAAGTTAGCCTGCAAATGTTGTCAATACGGTGTTGCAAACCAAAGACAGCTGTAACTTGCAACTTATGTGCTGTTGCCAGTCTCTGTAATGATCAACTCCACTTAATGTAGCAAAAATTCAGCAGCCGGTATCTAGATCTTTACATGCTCAGATATGTAACTGTGCAAGGAACTACTATACAATTACTAAAGATAGACAGTAGACGTGGGTGTCATTGACTGTAGTGAGGACAGCTGGTTGAGAGATGGTTGGCTCACCAGATGTCGGGGGTGTTTTGTGAAATACCTGTGGCATCTGGATGCTGGGGACACTAACCTCTTGTGTCAGCAAGAAATGTGCACTGAGTACTTTGCCTTTGCAAGAAACAGAATTACACAGTAGAGAGGCACCATGGGTTTTCAGGACCTCTGGGAACTCTGCCGAGGTACCCACATTCCAGCTGTGCTCCATGGTCTTCAAGGGCTGGCTTGCTTTGTGCCATGATGAGCAACATAAGGGGACTCTGGGGAGGAGGCCGAGGTTAACAGCTGTTGGTAATAAAAGTGGCTGTCCAGGACATGTCCCAGCTGAGGGACATGGCAGGAGGTGTAGGACATGGAGTGGAGTCACAGAATGCTGGTGCTTCTGGCTCTGCTGTTCATCAAACCTTTCACTTGTGTACCACTAGGTGATAAAAACTGTGTATTTCAGTATTGTAATCATAGCCATTCATGTTGTGCTGACCTTACTTCTAGATACACTTTTTTATGAAGTGATTCATAGAGTTTCAGGTTTTTTTGAGCAACAAGTTTGCACTTTTCTGCCTGTGTATCTATTTAACCACCTAATAGTACTGACAGATAGTAATTTCCCCTTGTATGTGGTTTCATTCTCTTAATTCTATTTTCTTCCTGTTACATTTCTGTGCATCACTGCTTTTCTCTCTTTGTGGTTATAGATATTGATCTCTTTAGATGTCCAATTGTTTTAGTATGTGCAGTATTAATGGCCTTACCATCTTATCAGGATATATGTATAAATACCAGCACACAGTTTTTGTAAATGGTCTTTGCTTTGCTGTTAAGTAGAAAATACAAAAAGGAAGATAATAAAGGCTGTATTACAAAGAGGTGGGGAAACTCCTGCACTGAATAATGTTAGTGTAAGATCTGTGCATATGCTACATATTATAAACAGTGTATAGTACTGGATGCTCAGGGACAGAGCTTAGAGTTCTGCAGACTAGTGAAGTTTTAGTCGTAGGTGGAGGCTGTTTGAATTAACATATATTCTGCAAGGAGACAATCTTTGCAAAACTGCTAGTGTCAGAAACATGCCGTAGCACCTCTGTCTGACAAATAAGGGAGACCTGGACTCTATCAACAAGTCTATTTACTCCAGCTCTCAGTTCCCCTGATAGGAGGAGGAAAGAGCAGTGTGTGCCCATGTTCAAACATAGAAGTATGCGACAGTATCTTACCAGTGGAAGAAAATACCATCACATGTGCATGCAAGAGAGAGATGTGTGGAGAAGGACGTGTGTCTACTGTATCCCTTGTAGGGGCACACATTGTGGACAGCTGTGCTCATGACTGCATCCACAGCATAGTGGTAGAGTCTAAGACTGGCAGAGGGATAGAGCTGTACAGACAGTACATGCACCTCACCAGAGCCATCCTTTCTACAGGTTTTTATGAAAATGGCATTTTATTCCTGCTTGTTCCCTGTGCATTTAATTATGGCAGATATGATTTACTCACTTGGTAAAGTATGAACATGCAACAATAGGATAACAGTAACCAACCGAGGGGAATTGCTTCCCAAGGAAACCCTCCACATTCAGTGAGAGAATAAACCAAAAAAGCCCTTTATTAATGAAGGAGACAACTTATAAAAGGTCAGTTAGGGGAGGTGCTCAAAACGGGGTGGAAACTTAAAAGGGATTGGGTGAACAGTATGTCCGTAACCATTGAACATCCAATAAGAACAGAGTCCTGGAAAGAGGAAGGATATCTGAGGGGAGGGCTTTAGAACTTGGATGCAATAGGGCGAGGGGAGGGGCAGAGCGGTTAACTGTCAACCCAAATAGCCAATGGGGAAACAGTCATCAAGTGACAACAGAATTTAGGGACTCAGGGATTGGGACAGGATGGGCAGAAGAGGCAGGCGTATTTCTGGTGGACCACCGGCAGTGTGACACAGAGATGATCCCCTCGGGAGGGGCTGCCCTGGTTCGGACTTGCCAGTGGATCCTGGAGCTGCTGCATGGCAGTGACACTCGCCGTGGCAGCTGTGTTGGCAGTGTGCAGCAGGGGCTGTGCTTGGGAGATGGCCCCAATGCCTCAGTGGTGCGGCATTAGGGACAAACTGGAGGGGGAACACACAGTGGAAGGAATGAATGTAGGGGAAACCGCAGGGAGGGTACAAACCCACAAACCCATATAAAATCTTTTGCAACATTCAACTCTCAAACGTCCGGAGCTTCAAATCCACTCTCTATCCCCATTCCCATAAGTTCTGCTTCTTCTCCATTTTCTTGCATCTTCTTCTGACAATATGCTTTGCACTCTTCATATGTTATTTGTTTCCCTATATCAGGATATTGGAGAAGCTAAATTAATAATTGTGTATAATCATTTTATGCTGAATGAGTGAATGTTCCTATTATTCTGTAGTATGATATCCTTATACACAACATTCAGACTATTGGAGGGATTAATTTGAATGTATTGGTATCTTTAAAAGCATAATCAGATTCCATACATCACAGTTATAGTGATTATAATATCTCCCTCCAGTCTTCCAGTGCACTGGTGTATGATTATTCTACATGCTTATTTTCTCTTTATGCCTGGAAATAACACAAAATTATTTTCTTCTGTGTGTCTAATCCTCTCTGTAGAGCTGACTTTACTTTGAAATCATGAGTTTATTATGTTACTATGGGTGCATACTGCTGATTCAAAACTAGTTTGTGCAGCTGGGGTTTTTATTTCCCCCCTGTGCTGGAGAGATCATTGTAGAGCATAACACAAGGTTTACTTACTGGTTTTATGTTTCCTGTATGTTGCAAGTGATGCGACAAAAAGCTACTCTTTTTTTTTCCTTCTGGAGAAAGGCTGTTTTCACTCCCTGTAGAAAGTCCTATGTGCTGTTATCTATTGCAGAATAGTGACAAAATTTAACAAAGAAGGTGCAACATGCCTTTCAATATCAGGAGGACTTTTTATGTCCCACTACACTGTGAAGTTAAGAATTTTTGGAGTGGTGAATTTAAGTTTTGCTTTCCCACTCTTTGGGGAGAGATAGTCTATAGCAATTTAGCTTTCATAACCTATTGAAGCCAGAACAAAGCAATGGTGCTTAGTAATTTCTATTTAAATGCATGTACAAGTAAGCAAGACCCAATATTTCAAATTTCTACTTTAGAAAAAAGATGCCTACTAAGTAAATTAAGATACCGATACGCTCAACTGGAAGTCCAGAGTTAACACTCTCCAGCCAATCAACTTTTTTAGCTACATAACCATAAAGCTACTTACCAGACTTTCAGGCTTTACTCATCTGCTTCAGAATATGTACTGTAGGGCACAGCTGCATTAAGTGTTTTAGCTCGGATTGGTTGAGTGGATGGAATGAATCTGTGGATCTCCTCTGCTAAACTGCTTTGGTTCACATGGCAGAACAGAGTTGGAGCATGCAAACAGGATTTCTCAAGGAAAAAACAAGCCAGAAGACATAATCTAAGGCACTCTGTAAAGCTGCTATTGGGCATTCAGTTCACGGGATCACACTTGAGGTACACACAGCACAATAATTTGCTGATTAAGAGTAAGTAAGCAAGTCTTGGCAATCAAGGAAGACAAGTACTTTGGCCTACTTTTCACAAAAGAAGAGATTTTAGTGTAATACACATACCATTTTGTTTTAAACAATCCCATGCTCTTGAATTAATAGGGTTAAAAATCTGCTTTGGCAGCAGCTTGCCAAATTTAATTGTCTCTGAGGCAAGAACGATGAATGGAACTATTTCTAGAAGTGTTGCCAAAGATATTCTTTGTAATAGACCAGCACTGCCCAACTGGCAGCATTGGGACAGCTTTGCCTGGCCTGTTGCCTTTGTGCCTGAGAAGCAGGTGGCTTCACTGCCATGCCGCCCCATAGGACAGACAGGGCACTGTATGAATCCTGTGCTAGTCGAAGGAGGGGCTGTCCCCAGTGTGGAACCTGTCCACTTCAATTACCACTCATTATGTCGCTGGACTTTCTACGTAGGTGCAATGGTACAAAATACTTGCAGACAATTTCCAAATGACACAAGGATGAATAGGACTGTACTTTAAGAGAAATCATTACATTGAGATCTGAGTCCCTGAATTAAATTGTTACAATATCACTAACAGTTTCTAAAACATGCACCTTCTTTCGTGGTAGGAGATTATAGCTACCAAATGGGAAAGTATGGAATCTTACAGTTGTGCCACAATGTCTATAGCTCTGTACAGTTTTTCTGTGCTTTACATCTGCTGATGTTAAAACTACTTCCTGTAGGCTGTTTTTCCAGATGTAAGAATTAATGCAAAAAAAATACATAATGTCATTATAGGTGGTTCTGTGCTGTTGAAGGCATGTATATGGAAATGTGAGGTATGAAGTGCAAGCTAGCTGGATGTGGTTAAAAATGGAAGGATGGTAAAGTATTTCACTTTTTCTAAAGAATCACTTTTATTTTTCATTAGTACAGATGGTCTCTGTCTCACATTCTGCTCTGTTACTGTAGTGCTATGAAGTCCTTCAAAGAAACTGATGAAGAATAAAACAATATCAAGCACTGCGTGGTTTCTACTAAATGACTGTGTGTCATTTGGATGCTACCCCTCCTGCAAAGGGACGATAGGTGGGCTGTACATAGTCTGTCCTGTATAGGATGGGAACTGCTCATCCCTGCTGATGCCAGGCTCAGCCTTTCATGGGTCACTGCCTCACAAAGTTGGACTGAATTGTACAAATTTAAACAGGCACTTTTGGTTGTGTTTCCAGTAGTAGTAGATGCAAGCTTTCTGCCTATTAAATGTAATGACAAAAATTGTTTCAGGTCTCTCTAACCATCTGGTTAGCAAGTGTAATTTACAGCAAAGGTAGACTGCATGGCTCTCTGGAAAAAGACACTTTTTCAATTCAGAATCTGGTCTCTTGATTTAAATAAAATTTTAAAAGTGCTGCTTTTTTTGCTTTTATAGCATCTAAAACAATTCTGGCTGTTCTCCATGTCATGTAACATGTATGAAAATATTGTTTAATTAGGGAAGAAGTGGTTTTGTCCCTATGCTAAGGTACGTCTTAAATTTTGTAATATTTTTCTTCACTTTAAGATATGTGTAATATGTAAAATAATTACTAAGATAGTGCTAAGTCCTGAGAAGCACTAGAGGAATTGGATGCCTACAATAAATAGATATATAACACTAGCAATGAATCATGGTAGTTGTACCTGTAAAATAATTCAGACATGCTTCCAGAAGAGAAACACTGCATTTAACTAAACATAGTAGTATCCTTGTAGTGTGTATGCAAAATAGATTCTCAACCATAAACCTTTGTTCATATACACACAGGAAGGAGATACAGAATGATTCAAATATATATATAGGCTTGTATTCTCTCTCCATATGCTCTACTCTATCTTTTGTGAGAAGAAAGTTTACCATGGGAAAACTGATGCAGAATGGAATTTCCCGGCTTGACAGTTTCTGAAAGCTGGACTGTTTCAATAGAAAAAATCAAACCAACTAACAAACTTGATACTGTGCTGGGAAGGTCCGCCTGTGATGCACACTTCCCATGGATCAGGTCACTTAATGGAAAAACAGTGGCAATACTTGGAAAACTGTAAAGGGTTTCTCAACTTTTGTACCTCCTCTGTACATACTTCTGGACTGCATTTTCAAATAACTATATGTCTCATGCTATGCTTCTCAATAGTAGTCAGTTCATGGTTATCAAGGGCACAGGATTTGGCATCTGAGGTGCAGGATGAGGGAGCACTGACTTTATTCAAGCAAGAAGGGAAGGAGTTGTGCAAGAGCGACTTACAAAAGTTGGTAAAAACAACTCAGCCTGGTTCTTTTCAAAGCAATGGTGTAATATGGTGTGGGGTGATGGCCCCTGATAAGGCCTGATGGGTTGAGGGAGATGCTTTAGCCCCCTGGCGGGGGATGCTCCCCGCAGAAGACAAAAGCAAAGCAAACTGATAAGATTAACAAAGGATAGAGTGTTAAGAAATAGCATGGCCTTCCTTTGTGATATCTTCTATGACTGCTCAAGGGCCCACTACCCCTCTAGGGCATCCGCATCACCCCCTCCAGTAGATTGACTATTAGTCAC